>JAODAL010010752.1:0-103452 GCA_025379985.1 Phyllomedusa bahiana | reverse complement strand
TCTGATTTGGTCGGGGGGTTGGGTTTAAAAGGAAATAAAGAAAAAATGAAAAAAAAAAAAATTTAAAGTTTTGAAACAAATTTGGGGGTTGTAGTTCTTCAGGACAGCCCTCGGGCCAACAAGGAATGATTAAATTTTAAAAATATGGGAAAATATTCATGTCTATGGGGACCTTGTTTTGGCAAAAACATTCCCCATATTCTCCCCCCAACACACATCTGCAGACAGACTCTTTTCTCACCCTTGAAGTTTGGGATGATATCACTTGTAGACATGAAGGGAAATTTCCATTAGAACTTTCAGCTACACTGAAAGGGAAAATTCACAGTAGAATCGGAAAAAATTTGGTTCACCGAGTGATTGCCCCCGGGCAGATCGGTGAAGGTTCATCTTTTTCAGGTATACATGTATGATCGGTATAAGATTTTCATTGGGCCTTGTGTATAAAAAGTTTCCCTGTCACAAGGCTGTCCTTGTTCCCCCTTAAAACCAATCAGGCTAAATTAGCACCAACCCAGAGCTAAGCTTTCTTTTTTTTCCGAGCACTAAATGAAATGAAACGGGAGCAATGATTGGTTGCTATGGATCTGCTTGTTGCTGGGGGCCCTCTGAATGGTTCTATGGCTCTGAATGGGTTCCCTATGGGCTCTGAATGTTGCTAGGGGGTCTGTTGGTTGCATGACCTTTTGTTTGGGTTTGCTATAGGTTTTGATTGGTTGCTAGGGGTTTTTCTGATTTGTTGCTATGAACCTTTTTAAATTCCCGGGGGGAGAGGAGCTGAGCTCTTTTTATATATAAGTTATAGGACAGAGAAGAAAGCGAGCTCTGGGATATATAGGATTATATTATAGAGGAAAAGAAGCTAGCTCTGGGGTATATAAGGGTTAATGATAAAATAAAGAAAGTTTACCCCTGTGTTTATATAGGGTTAATTTTTAAGGGGAGAGAAGCTGAGCTCGGGGATTAAGGGTAAGAAAAATAGAGGAGGGGAGGACCCTTTTGTGATATATGGGGTTTTTAGGGATAGGGGGAGAGGAGCTGGCTCTGTGATTTTCGGGGTTAAGATGATAGAGGAGGGGAGCCGACTCTGTGGTATTTTAGGGTTATTTGATAGGGAGAGGAGCTGAGCTCTTGAATATAGGGTTTATGATAGATGAGAGAAGCTGAGTTTCTGTGTATATGGGGGTTTAAAAAAACTATTGGATTTATTTAAAGGGGGAAAAGCCCCCCCCCCCCCCCCCTTTTTTATCCCCCCCCCCAGCTCTGTGTTTATATGGGGTTAAATAGTAGGGAGAGGACCCTGAGTCTGTGATATATAGGGTTTAATGATAGGGGAGGGAGCGAGCTCTGTATATATAGGGTTTTTGAAAATTGGAGAACCCTGGGGCTCTGTGATATAAAAGGGTTTTTTGATAGAGGAGAAAAGTTTGAGCTCTGTGATATATAGGGTTATTTTATAGAGGAGGGGAAGTTGACCCTTGTGATATATAGGGTTAAAATGATGGGAGGAGGAGCTGAGTCGGGTGAATATAGGGTTATTTGATGGGATGAGAGAAGTTTGGGGCCTGTGATATGTAGGGTTATTAAAAATGAGGAAGTGAGCTCTGTGATATGTGGGGTTTTTATGACAGGGGAAGGGAGAAGCTGACCCTTTTGTGATATATGGGGTTATATGACATGAGGGGGGAAAAGCTGAGCTCTGTAAATTTTTTGGGTTATAGGGAAGGAAGAAAGCTGATTTTCTGTGATATATGGGGTTATATGAAAAGAGGAAGAAGCGGGCTCTGTGATAAAAGGGTTATATGATAGAGGGAGGGGAAGCTGAGCTCTGTGATAAAATGGGGTTAAAAGATAGAGGGAGAGGAGCAAAAGCTCTTTTATATATAGGGTTATATAAAAGAGGAGAGGAGCTGAGCTCTTTTGAATATTAGAGTTTATGAAAAGAAAGAGAAGCTAACCTGGGGATATATGGGGTTTATATGACAGCGAAAAGAAGCTGAGCTCTTTTGATTTTTAAAAGGGTTATATACAGCAAAGAGAAGCTGAGCTCTGTGATATATAGGGTTATAGATAGAGAAGTTTTAGCTCTGTGATATATGGGGTTTTATATGATAGAGGGAGAGAAGATGAGCTCTGTGATTATAGGGTTAAAATGATAGGGGGAGAGGATTTAGCTCTGTGATATATAGGGTTATAGGATAGGGGAAAGGAGAAGCTGGGGCTCGGGGATATATAGGGTTACATGATAGAGGAGAGGAGCTGAGCTCGTGATATTTTAGGGTTTTATACAAAAGGGAGGAGAGGAATTGAGCTCTGTGATATATAAAATTTTATATAAACAGAAAAAGAGAAGCTGAGCTCTGGGATATATAGGGTTAAAGATAGGGGAAAGAGAAGCTGAGCTCTTGATAGTAGGGTTTATATGAAAGAGGAGAGGACTGAGCTCGGGTGATAATAGGTTTAAAAAAGATAAAATGGGGGGGAGCTGACCCTTCTGTGATAAATAGGGTTTATATGACAGAAAAGAGAATGAGCTCTGTGATTTTTAAAGGGTTTTTGGGGAAGCTGAGCTCTGTGATATGTAGGGTTTTTATGATAGAGGAGGGGAGCTGAGCTCGGGTAAATTTTATAAAAATTAAATATGGAAAAATTTGAGCTCTTTTAATATAGGTTTAAATATGTTTGAGAAGCGGGACTCGGGTGATATTAGGGTTATATGATAGAGGAGAGAAGCTGAGTCTGTGATATTATAGAGTTAATGACAAGAAGAAAAGCTGAGGCTTGAGATATAAAAAGGGTTATATGATAGAGGAGAAGTGAGCTCTGTGATATATGGGGGTTAAGGGATACAGGAAGAAGCGGCTCTGTTTTTTTAAGAGTTTTTATGCAAAGAAAAAGCTGAGCTCTGTGATATATAGGGTTATATGTTAGAGGAAAAGAAGCTGAGGCTTTTGTGATTTTATAGGTTATATGCAGAGAAGAGAAAGCTGAGCTCGTGATAATAGGGTTAAAATGATAGAAAAGGGCGGGAAGTCTTTTGTTTATTTAGGGTTATAGATAGAAGAGAAAAGCTTAGCTTTTGATATATAGGGGTTATATGAAAAGAGGGGGAGAAGCTGAGCTCTGTGATTTATAGGGTTATATAAAAAGGGGAAAGAGAAGCAAAAGCTCTGGATATATAAGGTTATTTTGGGGAAAATAGAGGAGAGAAGCGGGAGCCTGGGGATAAAATGGGGTTTTATGTTAGAGGGAGAAGCTGAGCTCTGTGACATTTTGGGTTATATTATAGTGGAGAGAAGCTGAGCTCTGTGATATAGGGGGGTTTAATATGATGGGAGGAGGGGGACTGGCTTTGTGATATATGGGGGTTTATTGGGAATAGAGGAGAGAAGCTGAGCTCTGTGATATATAGCTTTTATATGATAGAGGAAGGGGGCTGAGCTCTTGATATGGGGTTTATATGATAGAGGAGGGGAGCTAAAGCTCTGTGATTTATAGGGTTATATGATAGAGGAAAAAAAGTGAGCTCGTAATATATAGGGTTATATGAAGGGGGGAAGGGCAAAAGCCTGTTTTATATAGGGTTATATAAGGGGAGAAAAGTGAGCTTGTGATTATAGGGTTATATGATAGAGGAGGGATAGCTCTGTAAAATTTATAGGGTTATTTGTTAGAGGAGAAAAGTGAGCTCTGTGAAATATGGGGTTTTAAAAGTTTAGAGGAGGAGCTGAGCTCTGTGATATATAGGGTTATATGATAGAGGAGAGGAGTGAGCTTGTGATATATAGGGTTATATGATAGGGGGAGAGGAGCTGGCTCTGTGTTTATAAGGGTTATATGTTTAGAGGAAAAGGAGCTGAGTTTCTGTGATATATAGATTTTATGCCCAAGAAGAGAAGCTGAGCTTTTGCGATATATATATTTTTAAAATTGATAGAGGAGAGGAGCTGGGGTCTTGATATATAGGGTTATATGAAAGAGCAGAAAAGCTGGGGCTCTGTGATATTTTGGGTAAATGATAGGGGAGAAAAGTTGAGCTCTGTGATATAGGGGGTTTTAAAATCCATAGAGGAGTAAAAGCTGACTCTGTGATATAAAGGGTTATATAAATAGAGGGGGAGAAGCTAACTGGGTGAAAATATGGGTTATATGATAAAAGGGAGGGGAGCTGAGCTCTGTGATATATGGGGGTTATAGGGACATTGGGAAGAAGCTAAAGCCCCTTTTGATATTTTAGGATTATTGACAGGGGGAAAGAGTAGTTTGGGGCTGTTTTGATATATAGGGTTTATGAAGAAGAAAAGCTAAACTCTGTAAAAAAATTAGGGTTATATGATAGAGAAGCTGACTCTGTGATATATAGGGTTATATGATAAGGAGGGAGCTGGGGCTTTTTATTTATAGGTTTTTTATAGAAAGAGAAGCTACTCTTTTATATAAATTTTAAAAGGGTTTAGGGGTTAAAAGGGCTGACCCGCGGTGTTATATAGGGTTTAAAAGATAGAGACCTGAGCTCTGTGTTAATGGGGTTTTTAAATGATAGGGGGAAAAGAAGTTTGAGCTCTGTGAATATGGGGTTATATGTTTGGAGGAAAAAGGCTGACCCTCTGGGATATATAGGGTTATATGAAAGAGGAGAAAGCTGAGCTATGTGATATATGGGGTTTATATGTTTAGGGGAAAAACTGAGCTTTTGGGGTATATAGAGTTATATGATAAGGAGAGGGAGCTGAGCTTGTGATTTTAGGGTTATATGATGGGGGAGAGGAGCAAAGGGCTTGTGATATATAGGGTTATATGAAGAGGAGTGAGCTTCTGTATATATAGGGTTATATGAAAAGAGGGGGGGAAGCGAGCTCTGTGATAAAAAAGGGTTTTATGATAGAGGAGGAAAGTTTAGCGCTGTGATATATGGGGTTTTATATGATAGGGGAAGTTTGAGCTCTTTAAATATAGGGTTTAAATGATAGAGGAGGGGAGCTAAAGCTCTGTGATATATAGGGTTAATGAAAAGAGGGAGAAGCGGGCTTGTGATATATAGGTTTTTATATGACGAGGGAGAGTAGCTGATTGTTTTATATATAGGGTTATATACAGGGGGAGAGGAGCTGGGGTCTGTGATATATAGGGTTAAAAAAAATGATAGAGGAAAAGCTAAACTCTGTAAATATATGGGGTTATATGATAGAGGAGAGAAGCTGGGCTCTGTGTTATATAGGGTTTATGAAAAGGGGGAAAGGGGAGCTAAGCTCTGGATTTATAGGGTAATAGGGATAGGGGACGCTAAAGCTCTGTGATTATAGGGTTATATATGGGAGGGGGAGAAGCTGAGCGCTGTGATATATAGGGTTAAAAGGGAAAAGGGAAGGGGGGAGAAAGCTGAGCTTTGTGATATATAGGGTTATATGATGGGGGAGGGGGGAGAAAGCTGAGCTTGGGGTATATGGGTTTTTTTTTTTAAAATTTTTTTTTTTTTTTTTTTTTTTTTTTTGATAGAGGAGAGGAGTGAGCTCTGTGATTTATGGGTTATATAAATAGGGGAGAGAAGCAAAGGGTTTCTGTGATATATGGGGTTATATAAAGAGGAGCTAAAGCTCTGTGATATAGGGGGTTTATATGTAGAGGAGGGGAACTGAGCTCTGTGTTATTTTGGGGTTAATGATAGAGGAGAGAAGCGAGCGCTGTAAATATATAGGGTTATATGATAGAGAAGCTGAGTTCTGTGAAAATATAGGGTTAAAAATAGGGGGAGAAAAGCGGGAGCCTGTGATATATGGGGTTTATGATAGGGGAAAAGAAAAGCTAGTCTGTGATATTTGGGGTTTTTATGATGAGGAGAGGAGTGAGCTCTGTGATATATAGATTTTATTTGACAGAGAAGAGAATTTGAGCTATGTGATATAAAAAGGGTTTTAAATGATGGGAGGAGGGGAAAAGTGGCTCTGTGGTATATAGAGTTATATGATAGGGGGAGGGAGCTGAGCTCTGTGATATAAAGGGTTATTTTGATAAGGGAAGGAGTTTAAGCCCCTGTGATTTTATGGGGTTATATGATGGGAGGAGCTAAAGCTCTGTGATATATGGGTTTTATATGATAGAGGGGGAGAAGCTGAGCTCAGTGATATAGAGGGTTATATAAGAGGAGAGAAGCGGGACGCTGTGTTATAGGGTTATATGATAGGGGAAGCTGGCTCTGGGGATATATGGGGTTATATGATAGAAAAGCTGAGCTCTGTGATATAGGGGGGTTATTAGGTAGAGGAGAAAAGGGCTGGGGCTCAGGGGATATACGGGTAAGATGAAAGAAGAGGGGAAAGCCAACCCTTTTGGATATATAGGGTTATTTTGTTTGAGGAGAAGTTTAGCTCTTTAAATTTTATGGGGTTTAAATGTTTAGGGGAAAGGGGAGCTGAGCTTTTGTGATATATGGGTTTTATTTGCCCAGGGGAGAAAAGTGAGTTTGGGGTGATATATAGGATTTTATACAGAGGGAGAGTAGTTTAGCGTGTGAATTTTGGGTTATATAAACATTCAAATAGGGTTATTTTGTTAGAGGGAGAAACTGAGCTCTGTGATATATAGGTTTATAGATAGAGGAGAAAGGGAGCTCTGTGATATATGGGGTTATATGATAGAGGAGAGAAGCTGAGTTTCTGGTGATATATAGGGTTATATGATAGAGAAGAAGCTGAGCTATGAGATATATAGGGATATATGATAGAGGAGAAAAGCTGAGCTCTGAGATGATATATATGGGTTATATGATAGAGGAGAGGAGCTGTGCTCGTGAATATATAGGGTTATATGATAGAGGAGAGAAGCTTGGCTCTGTGGTATATATAGTTATATGATAGGAGGAGAGGAGCTGAGCACTGTGTGCTAAATAGGGTAAGGGCGCCATAACAGGTGGGTACAGGGGGTACTACCGGATGGGGCCATGAGAGATAAGGGGGCCCCCGCTCAAGCAGCCCCCTTATTTCCCATAAAGTTGAGGGCTGTGCAACAGCCGAGCGCCGCGCTCTAGCACAGGTCCCGTTGGGGGCTGGTGAGCGTCGGCGCTAGCGCTGGGGACAGCGGAATCGGGAGGCGGGAGGGGCCTGTGGCTCCGCCACCGCGGAGCGTGGCCTTCAAACTAAATAACTGCAGGGCCATCCGGGGCGGGCAGACGGTGCAGGGAGGAGGCCCGCGTCTCCGTCACCAGCCTGCTCACAGGAATCTTGTACTTACATGCCAGACGGCGCGCTGTAGCGGAGCCGGGCCCTCCTCCTCTGTGGGTGGATTAGAATAATTTGATCTCCGTGAGGACCTGCGCCCCCGAGGCGGATTCTCGCCGCATTCAATTGTTCGCATCCCGCCGTTTTTTGTTTTACTGGGCACCAACTACACAGCTGCAGCGGCGAGACAGACCGAGGAGGCACGGTCCTGCTACAGGCTCCAGCGCAAGCAAGTAAGTAGAAGAATTCGCAGCGAGCTGTGTCCGGGAGCTCGGGACCTCCTCTTAAGAGCTCTGGTGTGCACCGGCCAGCACCATAGCACGATTGGTGGGGGCCCCGCCCCTTCGCCACCCATAACTGTGGGGGCCGCCCCTTTTCCTAACCTGGCCCACTTACTATCCCCTGCCATTTACTGTGGGGGCCCTCTATACCGCTACCCCCCTCCCCTGGGCTGCATTTGTGGTGGTAGGCCCTCTACCCCCCCTCGCCCTGGGCTGTAATTCGTGGTGGAGGCCCTCTACCCCCCCTCAGCCTGATGCATTTGTGGTGGGAGGCCCTCTACCCCCCCTCCTCCACTGGGCTGTATTTGTGGTGGGAGGCCCTCCTACCCTCCCCTCCCCTGGGCCTGGCTATTTGTGGTGGGGAGGCCCTCTAAACCCCTCCTCCCCACTTGCTGTATTTGTGTGGAGGCCCTCTACCCCCCCTCCCCTGGGCTGTATTTGTGTGTGGGAGGCCCCTCTACCCCCCCTCCCCTGGGCTGATTTTTTTTTTTGTGGTGGGAGGGGGCCGTCTACCCCGCCCCCCCCCCTCCCCAGGTCTGTATTTGTTGGTGGGAGGGCCCTCTAACCCCCCCCCTTCCCCTGTGTCGTATTTGTGGTGGGAGGCCCTCTACCCCCCCTCCCCTGGGCTGTTTTGGTGGTGGGAGGCCCTATTCCCCCCCTCCCCTGGGCTGTATTTGTGGTGGGAGGCCCTCTACCCCCCCTCCCCTGGGCTGTATTTGTGGTGGAGCCCTCTACCCCCCCTCACCTGCTGTAATTGTGGTGGGAGGCCCTCTACCCCCCCTCCCCTGGGCTGTATTTGTGTTGGGAGGCCCTCTACCCCCCTCTCCTGGGCTGCATTTGTGGTGGGAGGCCCCCCTGGGTTTATGTGAGGTGGGGGGCCCTCTTTCCCCCCCCCTCCTCCCGTATGTGCTTGTGAGAGGGCCCCCTCCTCCCTGTTTGTGTGGGGGAGGAGAGGTCCTTCTCACATACCCACATGTCGCAAGTGGAGAAGGGGGGGCCCCTCGCAAACCCCCACACAGCCCGGGGGAGGAGGGGGCACCCTCTCAAGCCCCAACACGGCCCGGGGGAGGAGGGGGCACCCTCTCAAGCCCCCACAAGGCCCAGGGGAGGAATGGGGCAACCCTCTCAAAGCCCCCACCGACGGCCGGGGGAGGAGGGGGCACCCTCTCAAGCCCACACAAGGCCCAGGGGAGGATGGGGCACCCTCTCAAGCCCCCACAAGGCCCGGGGGAGGAGGGGGCACCCTCTCAAGCCCCCACAAGGCCCGGGGGATTTGGGGGCACCCTCTCAAGCCCCCACACGGCCCGGGGGATTAGGGGGCACCCTCTCAAGCCCCCACACAGCCCGGGGGAGGAGGGGGCACCCTCTCAGCCCCCACACACATGTCACTCAGCTGTGCTTTAGAGCATAGTTGCCAACTTTTGAAAATGGAAAAGCAGGAGACATTAGTGGGCGGCGCGCTTAGCGCGCCGCGGTGAAAATATTGCAATGGCCATGCCCATCTTGATGGTTGCCACGCCCCTTCAAAAAGCCACACTACTCCCACCTAACTGCATAACGGCTTTGGAAGAAACAAGGTAGATGCCCTTATAGAGCCAGTACCTAACCCCCCATCAACCAGTAGTGCCCCTTACAGCAGGTAGATGCCCTCTCTGTAGCCAGGTATAGCAAAATTTGTAGCCAGGAATGATGCAACCCTTTGTTTAGCCCAAAGGTAGATGCCCCCCTTTGTTTGACAGGTATTGCCCCCTCTGTTGCCAGGTAGATGCCCCCATTGCTTTCCAGGTAGTGCCCCCTCTGTTACCAAGGTAATGGCCCCCCTTTGCTTTCCCAGGTAGTGGCCCCTCTGTTACCAGGTAGATGTCCCCCATTGTTTGCCAGGTAGTAGCCGCCCGATTGTTAGCCAGGTAGTGCCCCCATTGCTATCCAGGTATTGCACCCCATCATTAGCCAGTAGTGCCCCCCATCGTTAGCCAGGTAGACCCCCATTGTATGCCAGAATTACCCCCTTTAGTAGCTCAGGTAGTGCCTCCTTGTTGCCCAGTAGTGCCCCCCTTGTAGCCAGGTAGTGCCCCCCATTGTAGCCAGGTAGTGCCCCCCATTGTAGCCAGGTAGAGCCCCCATTGTTAGCCAGGTAGTGCCCCCAGTGTTGCCAGGTATTACCCCCAATGTAGCACAGGTAGTGCCCCTCATGTAGCCATGTATTGCCCCCCCATTGTAGCCAGGTAGTGCCCCCCATTGTACCAGGTATTTGGCCCCCATTGTTAGCCAGGAAAGTGCCCCCTCTGTTGCCAGGTAGCCCCCCCCCATTTTTTTAGCCGGTAGGGGCCCGGCCCTTTTTCCCAAAAGGGTTAGTCCCCCCCATTGGCCAGGTATGCCCCCATTGTTACCCAAAGGTTTATTTGCCCCCATTGTTAGCCCAGGTAGTGCCCCCTCTGTTCCCAAAGGTGGGACCCCCCCTTGTTACCCAGGTGGGTACCCCCCCATTGTAGCCAGACAGGGGCCCCCCTAACACTAATAAAAAAAAAAATAAAAAATCCACTTACCTGACCAGGCTCCGGCAGACCGCCCCTCCGGACATCTCCTCACAGGGGCACGGGGGAATGAGGCACCGCCCCGCCCACTTCCTTGTAAACCGCCCATGTGCATCCCCCCTGCCCCCCTCCCGGCCGGGCCGAAAACTCCGGGGCGGGTGAGGGGGAACGCGCGCCCCCCCCAATTACCCCCGGGGGAACGGCCCGGGCGCGCCAGGGGTAGCGCAGTAGCCACTCCCGGCCCGTCGGGCCCTTTTTAAAAAAAGGCCCCCCCCCGCTGCCGGGCGGGGGGAAATTTCCCAACCCCCCGGGAGGGGGGGGGGGAACCCCAAATAGGGGGAAACCCCCGCCGCCAAAAAGGGAGAGTGGCATGAAGCTTTAAGGCCCCCTCCCCTCGGCCCAAAGGGGAAACCCCCTTGAAGGGTCCCCCTTTTTTTCCCTTTCCCTACCCCCTCGCCTTATTGGGGCTTGAAAAGGGCCCCCTCCTCCTCTCCCCCCCCCTTTCCGGTGAGTAAGAGGGGGCCCCCCTCCCCCGGGCCGGGCCCCCGGGTTGTGGGGGACCTCTCCATAAAAACTCACACCCACCCCCGGCCAGGGGGGGGGGCCCCCTCAAAAAGGCCACACAAACCCACACACGCACGCGGGGAAAACCTAAAAAAAAAGGGGGCCTCCGCGTTGGGAAAAACCTAAAACCCCCCTAAAGGGGCCACTGTTTGATTTTTAAAAATTTTCAGGGATGGGAGTTGTATTTAAACCCTACACCCGGGAGGCCCGGCATTTTGGGAGGATGCCTGCGAGGTATTTCAAAGAAAAAAGTAAAAAAAAAAAAAAATTTGTAAAAGTGAAAAACAAAAAAAAAAAAGCTTTGGGGGAGTTTCAAAAAAGAAAAAATTTTCAAACGGAGGCAAACCCCCGTTTTAACATACGCTTAAAAGTTGATATCACCCCCTTTTCACCAAAAATTTTAAAAAATAAAAAAAATTTTAAAAAATTTCCCCAAAATTTTGTGTTCCCCCGTCCAAAAAAATCCAATCAAATTAAAAAATAAATCATTTAAACCCATGGGCTTTTTCCCCCCCAATGCATATTTTAAAACAATCGTATCGGGGCAATTTTAGTTTTTTAAAAAACCGCGCGAAAAGCCCGTTTTGTTCAGGGGCGGGCCCTCCATAGACCCCCCATTAAGAAAAAAACTATTTTTGTATTCTCTACAGCTCGTTTTTCGGCGCGGGGCGTAAAAATGCAACTTTTTTGTTTTATACCCCGGGCGTTTTTAGTTTTTTCTTGCGGGTTTTCCCAACAAACAATTGTATGGGGTGACAGCAAAAAAACGAGAACCCCGCGGTTTTTGTAAAAAGCGTGAAAAAATACAAACAAAAATTTTGGGAAAAATTCCGGGGTTTTCCCCATTTTTTTAAAATAAAAAGATGTTTAAGCTCCCCACGACTTTAAAAAAGGGGGTCTCAAATAGGGCTTTCCCTATGCAAATTTTTTCCCTTTCTCAATGAGCCCCCAACAGGTCTCCTCACTTTGGGTAAAACAGCCCTTTCCTTTCATCCAGAGAGAAAAAAAAAAAAAAAACCCCCCAACCTGCAAGCTGCACTTTTTTATGAAAGCCTTTAATATTTGGCGGGGTACAGAAAAAAAAAATGGGGGCCCAACCCTTTTTCCTTCCCCATAAATTTTAAAATCAATAAACCCAAATTTATCCCGTATGGTTCGCACAAAAAACATATCGAAAAACAAATGAAAACCCTGGGTGCCACTGGGCGGGGGCGGCGGCACACAAATATAAATAAAAATTATAACAGAACACACGCACACCCACTCCAAAGCGGCTAAAAAACCTCCCTTTCCTAGAAAAAAGGGGCAAACAACTACTGGAAAACCCAAAAGAAGAAATAGGGAAAAAAACCGCATTGTACAATGCGGAGAAAAAAACGACCACTTTCTGGCCGTTTTTTTGTCTGATGCAGTGGAGACATACCCACCCATACACCACTGTAGTAGAAAAAAATTACCAAATACCAAATTGCAGAATTTTTTTGTAATTGATCACATCTCTCTATGGCCTCGTTCACGACGGTCTTATATCAGGAACAATTCCAGCCGTACTATCGCCGCCGTATTTGAAGCGCTGCAGTACGTGCTGGAATCCATTACCAGTCATTACGGTAATACACACAGTTCTCAAAAAGAAAACTATGGACTCCCGTCTCTTCTCCCCGTGCTCAGCTCGAATCCGCCGCGTGGTGTAGAGAAAGTGTGTCTGCACATTATATCCTGGGCGGAAAACTGCGCCGTGGATATAATGAAGTCTAGGGGGCCCGGGGAGCTCAGCCCCTGCCCCGCCCCTTATTCAATGGCGCGGAAGTTGCGGACCAGGCTGCGAAAATCTGTCCCCGCAATTACAGCTTGAAATATACCGTGTGAAACAGTCCCGCGAGATCTACGGCTGTAAATCCACCAAGTTCATACGTGGTAATCGCACAGTTCGTCATAGAGAACTGTGGAGTTCCGGCTCTCCTCCTCATTGAATGCTATGATTTCCCATGTATTCTTTCTACCCAGTGCACAGTATTTGCTTGTAAAAAAGCAAATACACCTGGGAAATGGGAAAGTAATAGAAGGCCAAGTGCGTACTGTCACAAGCAAGGCAAATTGTGACTCCCCAGGTATATTCCAGCAATATGCCCATGTGAAACTCAGACTTATACAAGCTTAAGGATTGAATTCCACACGTGAGGGAGGGACTTTTCCATTTGCTGATATAAATGCCGCACTGCGGAAAATCAATAGCAAAAATGTCTGTTATTGACACAATTCCGTGCTGAGTTTTTAATGTGTGTATTTCTGTTTCATTTATTTATCCTTGAAGGTCCAGAGGAAGTAGTTTAATCGCTGCTAGGACGTGCCAACTTCTGTAGTCTGGAGAAGAGCAATGGGTGTGGTCTCAGAATTTCGGTGCCATAAGCACTCAGGAGCATGATGCCCCCTCTGAAACGAGAAAGAAAGACGCAAAAGGTGAGAGTATATGAATGGATGTTGTGCAAAAAAAAGATATACTGATTGTTACAAAGGGAATATTTGCCAAATTTTTTTTTTTACTTATTAAAAGATAGCGAACCTTTGAAATCCATACTTTTTCATCTTTAGCCGGTTTTATTTTCGAATTAATTTCTCAATTCAGATCGTCTCTATATGATTGTGAGGCCGGCCACTTTTGTCGCAGTGAGCGAGTCTTTTTAACAGCATTTAGAGAGATTCTTAACAGGCCACCTACCTGGATATAGGACCCTGATGAACAGACAACCCATTGACTTCTATAGTAGAGTTTTCTAGCTTCTCTAGTTACCTGGAAGAAAGAAGTCAGTTGTGTAGTGGAGGGGGAGCTAGTGACTTCTTTCTATTGTTACTGGTGGATCCGTTGTTAGACTATGCACAGTTGATGTCTTCTTTCAGTTTTACCCAATTCTGTAATGATCCGAGCAGGTGCTGCTCAAAATCTTCCTCCAAAAGATAACCAGGAAAGTGTCATGGCTAGTATTAGGCCTAGTGGCAAAAGCGAACAAATGCATGGGCTTTAAGAATTTAATTAAAAAATTAACATAGTTAATTAATTAGAGGGTAAACATAAATTAATAAAATAATATTGAAAAGTGATATTGTGAAAAAAAAAATCTTTAATGTGGTTTAACCATAAAAATGTCAGATTATTAATGACCCACCATCATGACATCATTTGATGGCACATTCCACTTTAAACATACATGAACCCTAGCCCTACTTTGACAGTGCCATCTTAGTTATGTTGCAACAGGTGACATCTAAGTATGATTCTTGACTTGTAAGCTTCGTTAATACATTGTAAACTTTAGAATGATTTATTTACATTGTTGTTCTTTATGCACTTGTGCACTTTTAAAATATTATAATGCAAACTGTATTAAAAATAATGTTTTAAAAATCACTGAGTTGTCTCACTACATTGAGATTCCTCATCCTTTTTTTCTTGGTTTCATTTTGAATTCAGGATGTTTTACTGTGGCCTTTTAGCCAGTGCGCAGAGAGGAGCCAGGTCTGTATCTATAGCAAACCAGTGCTGGCAGCCTATCATAAGAAGACTAGGATACCGGTCCTGTAGCTATAGCGACCTTAGTCTGATCAGAAGTCAGCCCAACTACAAGAGGGTGCTAACATGAATAGAAGGACACTGGAAAATGAACATATAATATGCAAAGTGACTTGAATTAAGGCACAGATACGATCATAAACAAAAAACCAGCAGCACACCATGTATGTGCGAAAGCCACTATTAATCTGTGACAATTATTTGATCTCTGTTGCTATGTGGGTATTATTACCAGCTTCTGACTGGGCAATTTACCCCCATTTCTGAGCAGGCATGCAGTTACCCACTCTGTTCTAATTATTTGGGGAAATGTTTTTTGTCCTCTCAGAAAAAGGTTTAGAGATTATAAAATGATTTTTTTTTCTGTCTTCCTTCTCTCGTGAAAAAATTCACTAGTATCCTTCACAACCAAGTCGAGCGAGTCGTCGTAACAACGAAATTTGTTCTGCCAATAGTCGGGGTGAGATTGTTGGTACTAACATACAAGTTGAGTACTAACAGAGTACAAGTTAGGGAAAGTAAAGATAAACACATTATGCCATAGATAATAGTTGACATATACCATATTGGTTTATAGTATTGGAAATGTGTTATCAGTTTGACCAAATACTACTTTATATTTGCACTCCTCTGGTTAAAAAACAAAAAAAATAAATTGTTAGTAATTTAACCAATTGATTTTCTATAAGCAAGACAAAGTAAAGTATTACTACTAAAATGTCCTGTTGATCCAAAAAAGTATCATCAGTAAATCTGGGTCTCAAAAACGAAAGGAGAAAAGAGATCGTGGAGGAACATGAAGAAACAAGCTAAATGAGAAGAAAATGATACTAGCGGCGATACTTTAAAAAGTATCCAGAAAAGTAGCAAAGGCAGAAGCTGAGGCAGACCGCTTCAACCAGCCAGGCAGCTGTCATCTCCAGCCATTTCTTGGTGGGGTAGAATAAGAAGACAAAGAATTTCTAGTCAAGAGGAACAAGAAGAAGCTTCATATACGTCCACTACAGCATTTCCCCCTGAGACACAGCCATAATGGAGTGAAGAAAAGATAGAAGGAAGAATAAGAAATTGCTTCCTGTTTTCAGATATAGGTTACTAACATCGAGAACGGATAATCCTATCATCCTAATTGAATGTTTGTGAAGATAACAATTCGAAGAAGCCGTCTTGTATATGCACATTTGTACAAGCACTTACTATACCTCCAGAATAAGGACCAGTCAGCCTTCCAGTACTATTCAAGGAGAAATGATTGCGAGACCCCAGCATCCTATGGCCACATGTCATCAAAGATAAAAAAAAGGGGTGGTGAAGAATGATCCATTTTCTAGACTTCAAAACGAACAACACTTAAAGAAATGGCATACAGTCTTACCTAATGATGTGCAACACCCGTTTCTTTCAGTGATTTGTCCATACTTTTATGCAAGTCATCAATGTGATGTGTAGAAAGATCTTAAGGATTGCTAAGGTGGAGCCCAATCGTAAAGAAGTAATGTGTTTGAGTAACTTGCATTGCAGTCAAACGACCCGCCTTAAGAAATCAGAAGCAGCCTCTGTCAAAAGATGGATTGATCCATCAAAGCGAAAAATGGCATCGCCTGTACATGAATGTCTTACCGAAACATTGGAACAATCCACAACAGCATCAGGCAAAACACTACTGAGGATTTAGGAGAACACTCCAAAAGTCCTTAGGTGTCCATGGGGTTGATCATAGAGATGCAAAGAAGTAGGCAAGTGGAAGTAGGATAAGTTTAGTGCTGCATCCTGCAAAAAGACTGATTTGGATGTGACATCTGATTTTAACTTCACGACTCACATGGCATTCAGGGGGAGTTCACAGAGAATTTGGTAGATATCCATAATGGCAACTATTTGGGAACCTTGGAAATCTTGATCCCGATTATGACAGCGTTCTTCAAGACCATCAAGAAAAAGTCAAGCTATCAAAGAAAAGGGAAGAAGACATCTGGCTACACATATCTTTCTTGGGACACACAAAAATTGATTCATCATATTACTATGTTGAAAGCATGTCTTGGATGCCATAACTTCTTCAGAAGGGAAGAAGCATTTATTTCTTGCTGTACTTTGTGATGCTTCACCAGATGTTTCACACACAGAACACTAAATTTTATATTTTAAGGTATGTTCACAGAGACCCCCTACAAAAAAAGTGAGGCATATTCAGGAAAGAATCTTGAAAATTTTTTGATTTTTACCAGAAGACTGGCGAAGAAAATAGCAGAAATGGATAATTTCAAGTTTAGGAGATCATGATGTTGACCTGAAAGACTGCAGAGGAGCCAAGAGATATGACAACGGCGCAAATATGTCTGGCAGGATAAAAGGGTGTAAGAGGGCGCAGAATAGAGCAGGAGGAGATATCCAACTGCATATATGTGCCTCAATCTGTTAAACCTGTGGTGTACACTAGGCCTGCTGCAAGCCTTCGCCAGAAATGAATACATTTTTTTTGGAAAGTGTAAACAGCACTATAAGATTTCTGTTTAGCACAATCCCCGAGAGATGGAACACATTGCGTTCTAAGAAGTTGTGAAAGATCGCACAGCATGGTCTAAAGTGAACACCAGTGTTGGATTCAAGCACAATCGAGATGGCTGTACTTCCGTTGCAGAGGAAATACCAAGCATTCTAAAAAGCTCTGGAAACAGTTATTTGCTTTCAAAAAGCTTACAAGTGATGCCCACTCAGATGCTCAAGGGTCTCTATGAAATATTTCTCATCGTAGATCGGGTGAGGCAGTTTTTTGTTTTAGCAGCATTCTGGGTGAAAGTGCCTTACCAGCTTGAGAGTAGAGAAATCAAATTATCAACAATCAAGGTCTGTTTCCATGGGAATTTGAGAGCTGCCAACATTTAAGCCTCTCCAGAAGAAAAGAAACATCATCGGAACAGTGGCCTGCTATTCACTTAGCTAATTCGGTAGCGGATAGCATGGAGATACCGAAGGAATTGCTTAAACTCTCAACAGTTAAGACCACAGTGAAGCTTTGGATCTTTCTGTGGCAATGGATATATAATTTCAGCTCTTCATCTGCGTTTCCAATCTATGGAAGAAGTTCCTTCAAATTGTTTTTTTTTTTTTTTTTTTTTTTTTTTTTATTTGTTTTTTTTTTTTTTTTTTTTTTTTTTTTTTTTTTTTATTCATTTATTTTTTTTTTTTTTTTTCATTTTTTTTTGTATTTTTTTTTGTTTTTATAATTTTATTTTTTTTTATTTTTTTTTTATTTTTTTTTTTTTATTTTTTTCTTTTTTTTTTGTTTTTCCCGCGGATTTTTTTTTCTCCCCCTCACCAATCTTGAACTGAGAACCATGAGTGAAGAAGACCTGATGACATCCAAGTGAAGAATTGGTCTGTGCGGCCTACCCCAACTATTTAACACCATCGATTTCTCTCGTGAGCTGCAAGCATCTAAACGCAAAGTGTAATCTAAGCTACATTCTCAGGAAAATTTAGGTCCACCACAGAGCTGCTAAATCTCCATCTATGAACTAGAGCTTCAATGGAATAGTGGAGAGGTTCAGCAATGCACTAAGAATTTAGAGTTGCCACCCTCCGCACTTTACTGTAGTCAAAGGAGGAGAAGGCATGTTAGCAAACTCTCACTGATCAAGAACTATCTGCATTCTAACAATGAGTGACCAACTCTAAAATCGCCTAGCGATTCCTCTCTATTGATCCATTGAGCTTGCCAGAAAGCTTCGATTATAGAAGACTAGCTTTAAAGAACTTTGCGTCAAATCGAAAGGGTAAGGATTGACTGTGCACCACAAATAGTGAATTTATTTTGAGAATTTAAATCCAATTTTGCAGCAAAAATTGAATAAATGGGTAAGTCTGGTGTTGCGCGCGCGCGTCTCCACAGTGCAATAACACGTTTGCCCTCCTATTGCCTTCATGTGTTTATGGCATGCAGGATGATGTTGTTGTTAACAAAACCGTTGACGCACATTTTTGATTGTTTTACATGGTTTGTTTGATGTTGCTGAACTTGACACTTTTATTATTTAAAGTTTTTATACATGTAAGTAAAATGGTTTTTTGTTTTATTATATGTTAAATTGTTCTTAATTTGCACTTTATGATATCACATATTACTTTGTATTATAGTTTAAGGGATCATTAACATATTGGCCTAAAGAATTTTAAGCTAAATGAACACTTGTTTTAAAACGATAAAATAAAAATAACAAATCGTAGAGCCAAAATGTTAAAACATAGCAACATATTTAAGGAATTGTATAGAAAAAACAAGGTTAGAAAAAAAAAAGCTGAATAGACAACAATAAAAAATGTTAAATGGCCCGACACTTAATCTCCGATTTAGTCTAATTAGAAAAGATTCTATTACAAAGTTAGGGAACACAAAGCAGAGTAAGAAAACAAAGAAATGAACAAAGAGGGTTGATCTACAATCCAAAGTCCCTCCCCACACACGATCTTATGGTGTTAGCCCTGCCAGTCTACAAGTGGACTTCAAATTCCATCAATTTTGCGCACTGCTGACAGCCAATCATTACGTTCAGGCTGCTCCTGCTTCTGCACGTAACGTTTCTGATTACATACTAAGGCAGTGATTGGCATACAGCGTCAAGTGAGCATTTTTGTACGTTATGTCTTTCCTGGTCAACTAGGCGTGGATCGCGCAGTAGTGTGTGCAGCAAATGAGCAGCTATAGGGGTGAGTTACGCTTTTCCTCG
Organism: Phyllomedusa bahiana; assembly: GCA_025379985.1. Lineage (NCBI taxonomy): Eukaryota > Metazoa > Chordata > Amphibia > Anura > Hylidae > Phyllomedusa > Phyllomedusa bahiana. Next base: position 84,564 of record JAODAL010010752.1, on the reverse strand, counting down.
AGACTGTTTTTTTTCTTATTTTTTAAAATCTTGGAATACCTCTATGCACAAACCTAGAGATAGTAGTGTGTGTGTTTATAGAATACTATTACCTTTAATTTATGTATTACTGATAGTAATTCTGGCCTTTTAATTAGGCTTAAATTATAAAATGTTTTAGAAAGTTAGAGTAGAGTAGGGCATTGCCAAAAGAGTCTACCTTGGCGTGGTGGCAGACTTCAAAATCTTTTGGCCAAAACAAGTTATATTTTTCCAAACTAGGAAATGCTAATAAGGATGTGAAATGGGGCGGGGCTACAGCAGTGAATGGGCGGTGCCTGGGAGGGGCATGTTTGGGGTGTGCTGGGAAGGGCGTGTTTGGTGGCAGGACATGGAAAGGGGGCTCAGGCACTTTAGCTGCATGAGGCCCCGAAATTCCTATTGGCAGCCCTGAATAGGGTTATATGATAGAGGAGATGAGCTGAGCTCTGTGATATATAGGATTATATGATAGAGGAGAGAAGAGCTGAGCTCTATGATATATAGGGTTATATGATAGAGGGGAGAGGCTGAGCTCTGTTATATAGAGAGTTATATGAGAGAGTAGAGAAGCTGAGCTCTGTGATATATAGGAGTTATATAGATTAAGGAGAGAGAGCTGAGCTCTGTGATATATAGGGTTATATGATAGAAGAGGAGAGGAGCTTGAAGCTGCTGATATATAGGGTTATAAGATAGAGGAGAGAAGCTGAGCTCTGTGATATATAGGGTTATAAGATAGAGGAGAGAAGCTGAGCTCTGTGATATATAGGGTTATAAGATAGAGGAGAGAAGCTGAGCTCTGTGATATATATTGTTATAGGATAGAGGAGAGAGCTGAGCTCTGTGATATATAGGTTATAATAGAGGAGAAGTGAGCTCTGTATATATAGGGTTATAGATAGAGAAGAGGAGCTGAGCTCTGTGATATATAGGGTTATAAGATAGAGGAGAGGAGCTGAGCTCTGTGATATATAGGGTTATAACCTAGAGAGGAGAGAAGCTGAGCTCTGTGATATATAGGGTTATAAGATGGGAAGGAGGAGGAGAGGAGCTGAGCTCTGTGATATATAAGGGTTATAAAATGATAGAGGAGAGGAGCTGAGCTCTGTGATATATAGGGTTATATGATAGAGGAGAGAAGCTGACTGGAGGTTTCTGCTGTGATATATAGGGTTATATGATAAGGAGAGAGCGATCGGATATATAGGTATAGAGGAGAAGCTGAGCTCTGTGATATATAGGGTTATAAGATAGAGGAGAGGAGCTGAGCTCTGTGATATAGAGGGTTATAAGATAGAGGAGAGGAGCTGAGCTCTGTGATATACAGGTTTAGAGCAGGATTTCTGAGTGAAAAGCAGAGAAAATCCTAAGCAGACTCCTAAAGAGAATATAGGAATCTTGCTTACCCCGTTCACATCCTGCAGCTTTATGATATTCCAATAAAAGTTTTTCCCTTTTTACATTGGATTGCGCTATTCATCCTCTCGGGGAGGCTAGCAAGCTTTGTTTTGTTACTTCTTAATCATGGTGAGTGGGATTTTTTGTTTATTAGACTCTATAAAATAATTATTGTATAATGGAAGGTGGAAGCATCCAGGCACAAAGAAGAACAGACTGAGTCATTTTGTTATGAAACGTGGGAGAGTTTTATTTTAATACCGCCTCATAGTAACGTAGTAGATGAGATAAATATACAGTAATACCCCGTTATCCATCATTTCATCACTGTTGCAGAAAACTTCGTTATCCGTCATTTGGCTTCACAGATGCATCACTTCACATCCCTTATTCACTGCAGCTACTTTAGTTGGTGCCATAGAGCCGCATCAACTTGTACTATATCCCGCTCACAATGTTCTTTATGCCTCTTTATATTAGACTGCACTGTACTTTTTTTTCTCTGCCTCGTTTTCCGTCGTCTCTTTATCCATCACACTTTTCTGGAACGTAATCCCAGCGGATAACGGGATATACCTGTTGTATATATACTTTATGTACATCTATACACTTCAGTAGGTTTCACTTATGAGTTAGCACGAAATCATCGGGATATAGACAGTTTTATGGTCCAATTTGCAGCAAATGATGCAGAACAGACTGCATGGATAAGATAGTGAGCGCCCAGGATTTCCCACCGTCATCCAATACAGGAACAGTCAGAGCATCCGCTGTTTTTCTGGCAGTCCAGGGTTTGGACCCTTCTCCTCTTATGATGAATTATAAGTAAATCCAGACCGATGAGTTCTAATTTTTCGGAAATTTACTTGATTAATATTTTTACCTATTGCCAAAAAATATTTTTTTTCTCGAAGTTTACATGACAGAACAAGAATCTTTATTTTTCAAGTTCTGCAATTCTTGTTCCTAAAATGGAAGCAAAAACAAATAAGACAAGGAACAGTTTTATTAAAATAAGTGCAACGTATTACAACCATGAACATGGAACACTGGTAAATTTACATGATGTCTAAAAGATCCCACTCTTATAAATGACCTCTGCCTTGAGTTTTGCAGACACTATTGGACCCTAAAGAATCTCTATTTGTGTCTTAAGGAATTGGACTTGACGTCCCCCAAAGAAAGACACATGGTCAAGCCTCAAGGTCATAGCTGAAATTTCACAAGGATGAACCATGAGAAACTGTGCAGGTCTAAGCAGCAAGACACCACCTGTGAGACTAGAGGGGTAACTACTAAAATTTGCATAACTGTATTTAAGGCGCCACGGAAAACCACTATACAGATCACACAAAAGCCATAGTAGCTTGTGGATTGCCTGGATATTCTTTTGGGAAGGCAGGCACCAAAATGGGACGTTTGGGGCTATCCTGTTTCTCTACCAATAAACATCTAAGGCCTTATATATGAAAACTGTCAGGTAGTAAGGCTGTCCTTGTGGCCCATAGCAACCAATCAGAGTCCACAGCAACCAATCAGAGCCCATAGTGACCAATCAGAGCTCATGGCGACCAATCAGAGCCCATAGCGACCAATCAGATCCCATAGCCACCAATCAGAGCTCATAGCAGAGGCCACAGCAACCAATCACAGCTCATAGCAACCAATCAGAGCCCACAACAACCAATCACAGCTCATAGCAACCAATCAGACCTCATAGCATCTAATCAAAGCTCATAGCAACCAATCTGAGCTCATAGCAAACAATCAGAACCCATAACAACCAATCAGAAGCCATTGAAACCAATCAACGCTCAGCTTTCACTTCATATAGAGCTCTGGAAAACTGTAAGCTGAGCTCTTATTGTTTGCTATGGGTCTGATTGGTCGCTATGAGCTCTTATTGGGACTATGGGCTCTGATTTATTGCTATGAGCTCTAAATGGTTGCTATGGGCTCTTAATGGTTGCTATGGGCACTGATTGGTGACTTTTGGCTCTGATTGGTCGCTATGAGCTTTGATTGGTTGCTATGAGCTCTGATTGGAACCATGGACTCTGGTTGGTTTCTGTGAACACTGATTGGTTGCTATGAGCTCAGATTGGTTGCTAAGGGCTCTGATTGGTTGCTATGGGATATGATTGGTTGCTATGGGTTATGATTCGAACTAGGGGGCTCTTATTGGTTGCTATGAGCTCTGATTGGTTGCTATGGGCAACAAAGACAGTCTTACTGCCAGACAGCTTTCATACAGGGGACGCTACGGACCTTATGTATGAAAATTGTCTAGATTTATGACTTTCTTTGTTGCTCATAGCAACCAATCAGAGCTCATAGCAACAAATCAGAGCCCATAGCAACCAATCAGAGCCCCCTAATTCGAATCAGAAACCATAGCAACCAATTATATCCCATAGCAACCAATCAGAGCCCTTAGTAACCAATCTGAGCTCATAGCGATCAATCAGAACCCATCTGAACCAATCAGAGCTCATAGCAACCAATCTGAGCTCATATCGATCAATCAGAACCCATCGGAACCAATCAGAGCTCATAGCCACCAATCAGAATCCATAGCAACCAATCAGAGCTCATAATACATACACCAAAACACGCTGCAGTTTTCACCAGGTATGACACACTTGAATGTGCCTAAGTTATGCGCCTCTGATACGTTATCGCAAGGCATACCACATGCAAGATTTATTAACCCACATATGACAGGTTCATACATTCAGATGCACTATACACTCATTTAATATGCATTAAAACTGGCATGGTGGTGTCTCTTTTCTGACATATCGTCCTAAATCTTTAAAGCTCAGCTAGTTATAGAGCAGCAAAATAATAATAATTGCTATAGAACCACCTACATCCTGACAATCAGGAAAGGGGGTTTGGTTTTTGACAATTATTGGAGGAGGTTGGTAGGATCTTGCACAGTATTTCTTTCCATACTTGCTAACTTTTGAAAGTGGCCTACAGGGAGTACTTGAGTTGTGGCGCACAATGAGTGCCACCTCAGGAAATCTGTATAACTTTAACCCCTCTTATATGACACACCTCTTTTGCACAATGTAGTGTACAGTATTAACCCTTTCTGTACATTATTAGGTATTTGCGCAACAATTAGAATTGTAGTATTGTGTTTTCACTGTGATGGTAATATGATGCTTTGCTGAGGGTGATTTTGTGATATTTGCACTGTGAGAACTATAAGTGAGCTCAGTGACTCAGCCTTGTATCAGTCTAAGGTGAGTTACTGAACTGTAGATGAACCTTAAAGTCATTGTGATTATATATTTCTACTAACTTGAAACAGTTATTATGAAATGGACATGGCATACAAGGAGTGGTCTTCATGGTAACGATGGGTAGGAAAGAGGTTATAAAGTGCTCTAGTGATGACTGCTAATGAGTTGGTTCTATGTGATCTGGTGTATTAGGTCCTGGGTGGTGATCTCAAGCACCACACAGGATGGAAGAGGTCACTTAACAGAACTGTTGACCTCCCGGCCCGAGGTCAGCGCCCTGCCTCTATTCTTTAGGCATGGATCACTGAAGCACAGAGGAAAGACATCTATGGAAGTGATTGCAGTCTAGCTGGTTTTGGGGGTTCCAATTGGAAAGGAACATTGGAGTGTACACAAACGCAGTCTATAGTGAGTTACGTGTTGGCCTATGACCCTGTTGATGTCCAGCATTTGCCTCTGGCCTGGCTCAACAAATCGAACGGAAAAAAGAAGGTTTCCTGACACCATGTTTTACCACCTCACCTAAGCATTAAGGAAAGCGTTAATATTTGCTCTGTTAACCCGGACTTCGCTCTCCTGTCTGTATACCTGCACTACATCAATGGAACCTCTCATCATTCACCACGGACAGGAGAGGACTACAACCACCATCAATGTGTACCCCGGGGAAAGAACCACCCCATCTACCAAGCCACAGGTTCCCCTCTTCTCTGTAATTGTACTGGAGAGGTATGAGAGACATGGAGCTGTACTGCCACAGTGACGACTAATACGCCCATCTTCTCCTCTGCCCTTCTGGCTCATTGCAACAACACCACACCCTCTTTATGCAACTGTGTAACAGCTCCGGAGGAAATCTGATTGGGGTATGTGGCATCACCCAGCTTTTCTGGCCATTGGATAGCCTATCCAGCATTTAGGAAAGCTGAGTGACACCACATCGCTTAGCTTTTCTATAGAGCCAGATAAGTTGTGAGAAGGCACCTATCCCTCATGAAACAGAGGGACTGTGTGTGCATCCATAGCTAGACCATATAGTCTCAAGACAGTGTGGCTCTTCAGCATCCAGTAACGCCAGCCCAGCATCTCCTGATTCTTTACCTTGGCACAACTACTTTATAAAGAGCAGCCAACAGTCATTTGACAGCTGACTGCAGGAGACCTGCCAACTCTCCCAGGATTATGGTAGATTTCTCCTCTTGGCAGAGTCCAGTTGATGTTTCAGAAGAATTTGCAAGTATGGATTAAATAACATGATAACTATATAGACTGGATGATAACAAACACATCGAAACCTATTATGTACAGCGCTTTAATTTTTTTTTATTTAAACCTTTAGGAAACAACCTTTATTGGGGGTAGGGTTGCAAGGTTTTTAATTATTTTATTTAACTCTTTAAACATTTTTTTTCTATATCTTTACTTCTTTTTTGGCCTCTTATAAGACTACAATATGCGATCACTTCATTGCTTTTATAAAACATGGCAGTACATTGAAGACTATTCAATATATTGCTATGTAATAACGCATTAAGCCTAGTAGACTCTGTGGCAGGGCCTAATAAATTTCCTTTGTGGAAGACCTGGAGACCTTTATTCAACTTCTTCCTGCCATGGCAACCATCACCCCCCACAATGGCGTTTGTGGGTTGCTGATGGTTAGACATATACGGTACCCCTCCAAGGACTCGTCCCGTAGAAGGCAGTGGTTGATGTGCAATAGATATATTCTGGTTAATAAATGTTATTTTTTTAGATTGAATTTGAATATTGTTTTTTTCTGTTACTTATTATTTGTTAATAAATAGGAGCGTTGGTTTTATTAGTGTGGGGGGCTTAGTTTTAAGTAAAATCCGTTTTAACAAGCAGACTGAACCCTAAATCCTGTTTGTCATGTACCTTACGCATCAGAGCCATCTCCAAATCATGATGCTTCCTCATCATCTCTCTCTCTAGGTCCATCTTATCCTTGAGCAGTTTCTCGTGCTCCTCAGAGCTCCTTTTCTGATCGTCCAAACGTTGTTGCAGATTTCTCTCATTTTCCTCCTTAATTTGTCTTTCTCTCTCTGCATTTTCTGCTTGAGCACGTTCCTCTAAAACAGTGTAAAGATTACAATTTATTGTTACTAAATGCCAATCGAACGGTGTATCATGGTGTCAGGACCCTTGCCAATTGCAAGAATGAAGAGGCTACAGCTTTGCTTGACTGCTTTGGCCCCTTCACAGTCTCCTCTTTACTAAGCATGAGGTTCCAGAGACCAGTTGATCAAATATTGCGGAAAATAACATGACTATGACGACCTATATCTCACCTGCCAGTTGCTTCTCTATCTCAGTCAGGGTGTTATCTGCTTGAAGGATGGCCGCTTCAATGTCCTTCTTCTCAGCAATATACTCCTGCATCACTTCCAGAGACTTGGGTTGAGAAAAGTGAAATTGGTTATATGGAGGATGGGTTGGCTGACTGAAAGAAATACATTCTTATTTTGACTGTTAATGAGGACATTTTTTTGATGCATAATATGGATTTCCAGATAATAGAAGAAAAAGTTAAAGTAGTCAGCTGCAGACTTCTCCACTACTAAGTTTACCCCAAGAGATTTTGTGCAACCCCTGTCCACTCTGGCCAAGATATGAGGAACCAGAACAAAGGACCCCTAGCTTTAAGATTTTGTAAAATTAGGCTGTCTAAAGTGAACAAGCTCTTCCACCCTTTCACACCGCAGCCTAATTTTATTATTCATTACATTTGTTTTTGTCTCCCTGTCTTCCAAGAGCCATAACTTTTTTATTTTTCAATCCACGTAGTCATGTCAGGGCTTGTTTTTTGCAGGACAAGATGTTATTTATAATTGTGCCATTGAACATACTATATGAAAACAAACATTCTAGGTGGGGTGAAATGCAAAAAAAAAACAAAACTTAATTGTGTCATGTTTGTGCGGAGTTTGTTTTTATGGAGTTAACTTTTCGATATCCAAAGTATAATCCAAGTTATTTCAGCATCTTCACAAAATGCAGTGCTTTATTTCAACAAATAAATAAAATCTATTGAGAGAAGGACAGAGCAGTAGCTTGTGAGTTTCAGGTGAAATACACCGTTAATGACAGACTGATCAACTGCACATGCCAGATGGTTAAAAAGTCTGTAGTATCCAATTATAAACGTAGAGAATGTCACATGATAAAAACATATATGTATAGGTAGATTAAATACTCAAAAATATAGTTTAATCAACAGATACATGCTTACAGAATATTTAGACATAACATACAAATGAATACAGATATAATGCTATATTTAATAATGTAACACAAGATCAGATTGTCTGTTTAAACCAAATGGTGTGTAGGCTTTAAGCAGAAAAATCCAGTAAACCTTGAGATTGAGAAATTTACGTAGATGATCTCTGACTCTAATTGGTAACGTAACTTTATCAATACTCTGAACAGCTAAGGATGAGGTGTCTGGAGAATAAGGGGTGACACAGTGCATTGAATATGCTGAGATTTGAGCATCTAAAAGGTGGCTCTGCATCCTCACTTTCAGCTGACAAGATGTGCTACCCATGTACTGAAGGCAACAGGTTATACAAGGTATTACATACACTATGAAAGTGGTGTTGGGGTGTTCCAAGACTGATCAATGATTGTTTGTCTATCGGGGTATGAGTAAAAATAGAAGAGAAGACTCATACTTACCTCCTGGACGCTCCCGTTCACTCCCGGCCGCCAGTGCGTTCTTCAAATGTTTATCAAACAGTGAAAATCAGTGTTCATGTCACAGCTCCAGCCAATTATAGGCCCGAGAGGCCATGTGCTTGTGATGTTGAGGCCTGTGATTTGCTGAAGCTGTCAAATGAACAATAGACGTTCACTCCTTACTTCCTGGTTGAACAGATCGGCAGCCGGGAGTGAACGGGAGCGTCCAGGAGGGGAGTATGAATCTTCTCTTCTATTTTTACTCATACCCCAATAGACAAATGAGCATTGATCAGTCTTGGAACACCTCTTTAAGATAACATCTGATGTTATATGTTACATTTGTAACTAAAGAAATTCTTTGATACATATATAACCTTGCAACAGATGCATCTGGTACTAGCATATTTAAAACACTTTGGATATGTAAGCCACGTAGGTTTACTAGTATGTTGTGTGGGCAGAAGTGAGGAATATAATATGTTGCCCAAAGTTGGAGCATTTTTAGGAATAAATTTACAACTTTTTTGAAGAATTTTGTGATAGTTTGGGTCACTATATAAGGAAGGTAAATTTGGAGATCCTTTTGCTTTTTTTTGTTGAAAACAAACTAGAAAAAACAAGTGGCTGTTGTATGAATTTTGATGCATTAGGCATCTATGACCCTGGTGAACATTCTTTTTGGTGCCTTAGTTCCTAAGTTGGAACCATTTTTGAGTATGTTTGGACCGCTGATTCTGAAAATGACCACTGGTTTCCCCTATCAGCTCTAGTTTTTGAGATTCGGCATTGCCACCTTGCCAAGTATATGCTGCCAAAAGTGATGGTCACTCAGAATTGTACTAAAGAAGTATTGGAAATTCACGGGAAACTGAAAAAATATACATTTTAGAACATTTAAAAAGCACATGCAAACAAAAACATGTATGTGCAGAAGCAAATTCAATTAAATTCATCTGCACTACATGTTTATACACACACGATTCACAAGAACAATGTAGACTCATGTAATCAGCATATCATAAACTAGAGCTGCTAGAACACAATGGACAAGATTTTAGTACTCATCAGTCTTCAAATACCCAGAATAAGGTTAAAATTTCAGGAACCCAAAAAAAGTTTTTGTTTTTTTTTGTTCCCCAGTGTAATCTATCTCTAGACAGCTGAAAACTTTTTTGAGACAGAATGTAACATCCATTATAGATATTTTCATTGTTTTAGCCAGCTAGTAAGAACCTGAGATTCTTTAAAAAAAAGATTCCTGAGAGCAGTTTTTTTTAAATTTTATTTGTTCATCATAAGGAAATGCTTTCACTGTATGTAGAGGATAACATGAGTTAGCATGCAGTGTCATGCTGCCAACTGCATCTTTTTTTATATATGTTTGTGATTATGGATCCAGATGTGACATCCCCTGTTAACATCAAATCCAGAAAAGGAATATGATGTAAATGGTGGGAAACAGTAAATGATAGTCCAAAAGAGTAACTATTGAAATATGTTTGTAAATCAGGTATGGTTGCTATAGCCAAACCCCAAATGATCAGGAGAGCGTCTATGTAGTGGCCATACCAGATAGTAGCTGAAAAAAATGTGCTTCCCACCAAGTCATAAAAATGATGGCTAAAGAAGGAGAGAACTTAGTTCCCATAGCAGTTCCGGTGATTTTAAAATAGTTCTGTGATTCAAACATAAAAAAAAATATGTTTTTAAAAGAGTAACTATTGAAATATGTTTATAAATTGGGTATGGCCGCCACACCTGATCCCCAAATGATTAGGAAATCATCTATGTAGCGGCCATACCAGATAACAGTTGAAAAAATGTGCTTCCCACCAAACCATAAAAATGATGGCTAAAGAAGGAGAGAACTTAGTTCCCATAGCAATTCTGGTGATTTACAAATAGTACTGCGATTCAAACCTAAAAAAATATGTTTTTAAAACAGTAACTAATGAAAGATGTTTGGAAATCAGGTATGGCTGCCACACCTGACCCCCAAATGATCAGGAAATCGTCTATGTAGCAGCTACACCAGATACTTGCTGAAATATATGTGCTTCCCACCATGCCAAATAAATGATGGCTAAAGAAGGAGAGAACATAGTTCCCATAGCAGTTCCAGTGATTTGTCAAGGGGACTGCGATTCAAATATTAAAAAAAATTATGTTTTTAAAAGAGTAACTTGAAATATGTTAGTAAATCAGATATGGTCACCACACCACACCACACATGGGTCATAAATGATCAGGAAATCTTCTATGTAGCGTCCATACCAGATAATAGCTGAAAAATATGTGCTTCCCACCAAGCCATGAAAATGATGGCTATAGAATGAGAGAATTTAGTTCCCATAGCAGTTCCGGTGATTTGCAAATAGTACTGCGATTCAAACATAAAAAAAATATGTTTTTATAAACCATAAACAGCCTGTACTAAAAAGTCTTTAAAAGATTCTGTATAATTCCTGTATGTATCACAGAACCCAATCTGAGCTACTAGAGCGAAATCATGCGGGAGTGATGTACACAGTGACGTCACATCTGCTGGAACCCATATATAATTTGATTCCCATGGGATAGATGATAGCGTTGCAAGTATACATTTGATAACTTTCAAAACTCTTGACATTTGATGAATGTAAGGTTGAATTAAACTATTAACTCATAATTTTTTTTATGGTACTATAAGATAACGAAAACCCTACATATTTGGTACTGCCAGAATCATATCAACCTGCAGAACAGAGATGACACATCATTTATAACAAAGAGTGATCACTATGAAAACAAAACCCTCACAAATATGGTGCAAGCATGTTCTTTTTCACATTTAACCCTACTGGGAATTTTTTTGTGGTTTCCCAGTATATTCTATGGCAGGTAAAAAAAAACCTTAAAGAGGTTGTCTCACTATAAAGATTGCTTTTTATCTTAAAGATCTTGCAAAAACAAGTTTCCTTGATGGCGATCCGATTTTTTCTGGTAAAAGCGGACTTTTACTCGATTTTACCAGGAAAAATCGGATCGCGATAAAAAAATTGGCTCTAATCTCGATTTTCAAATATTGATTAACCCTACCCTCTTGTATGGGCTGCATCAGCTCCTCAGGTCACTATAGCTACAGACCTGTTTAATCTCTCATGATAGGCTGCCAACACTGTTTGCTAAAGCTACAGACCTGGCTTCTACTGCAGTCTAGTGGAAGCCAGTAAACACGCCCCTGAATTCAAAATGAATTAAGAAAACAGGACTGAGGTGAGATGAATCAATGTAGTGAGACAACCCCTTTAAGGGATTAATCATTAAAATTAGTGAATTATCTGTATAACGCAGAACTTGTCAGATCCTGCAGAGAGAGGGCAACTTCCCATTGGACAGATTTGGTGAAGATTTTCCAGAGACAATCTGTAGAAAACATCTGCAGCACATTTGCATTTTTGGCAGATTTATTACTCAGTTGCAGAGTACTGTCCATTGCCCCAGTTATGTATTTTTTGCAGTCATGTTTTCCCTTAAGTGTCTTTGTGGAACTTACCTTCATGCCTTTCCCAGGTCTCATGTTATAAGCTCCTATAACATTAAGCTTCTCCACTAAATACATTTTGTGTCCTCCAGGTACAGAATATTTTCCTTCCGATATGTTATCCTCCATAGTCGCACTGAACTCCTTGAGAAGTTTCCTGCAGAAATCTCTTGAAGCATTTTCATTCTTTGCAGAATATTCATTCATTTTAGTTTCAATAAGTTCCTGTTAGAAAAGAATAGTACAAGAATTTTTAAACATGCTCAATCACCCTTATGTAAACCATTTGCACAGTCCTCCCCAGTCATTTCTATGAAAGTCTTGAAAGTGTGCTCAGCAGAATTCAGAAATCCCAAAGAAATGAATGGCAAGAAGTGGACAAGCGCAGCCATCTCCCTGTTCTCTGTGGTCGGCTGGTAAGTCACTACAAGCCGACCCCCAACGCTGACTTAAAGGGACACTGCCATCAGAAAGGAATATTTTTGTTACAACCAACACTCCTTTTTTTTTTAGATTTTTTCACAATATTGTTTTACGTTTCCACAGTCCTGTGCAATTAAAAATTACTTATAATACATTGTCCTTCTCAGGCTGTCTGAGAGAACTTCTGTATGGTAGGGCAGATTAACCTCACTTTACCGCAGCTGCTGTTTACCTCTTCATAGTCTCATTATAAATAGTAGATAATGACATAATGATTGCTCTATAGTTCTCTCTAATGATGTTACTTAGAGGCAAATAATCGGCAGGGACTTTTTGTACCTAGTGACTGACCTTCAGTTTATTTTGATACTTCTGATCCTTATCATTGAGTGAACGTCCCATGAAGACTTTGATGGCCTCTTTTTCACACTCCATGTGCATGTTCAGGAACTCTTGCTGTGTCTCCGTTGGGAACCTCTGGACATGCTTGTCCATCTCACATGTATATTTGGCCATTGCCTCCTGCACCGCTGCTGTGTTTTCAATCTCGGCCAGAGCCAGAACTGCATTCTCCATGCAGGGAACCGTTCCGCTCTGAATCGCCTTCACATACGAGGCGGCGAGAATCGCTAACACTAAGACAAAGAAAACTCCAAAATGTAGCATCATTGAACCAACGTGTTGTATTCTTTAATTTATAATACTCCCCCGTCCCCTTGAAAGACAAAAACATATTTGTGCTAGTTTCAGCCGTTATTAATTTTAGGGGTCCCTACAGCAAAAACATCTAGGTCCATACTACCTATTACTAGTTCCTGAGCTGCACTGTATCAAGCTCCCTTGAACTAACGATGGCCTCCAATGAACAGATGATTGCAGCTGCAGAAGGAAGGTGGAGGCAGCAGCAACCACTTTTTTTTTATTTGATTTGGACCCCTGACAGCAGTACTGCCCTGATGGTGTTCCTGGCTAGTTAAGCCACGTTCTCCGTGGTACAGATATGTGCAAAATAATAGCTGTGCGTTTTAAACAAATTAAAAAACTCAAAGGCACTGGGAGTGCTGGGGACACTGGGAGTTCTGCACATTCACATCCAAATGAAAACATGATTGAAATATTAAATAATAAACTAAAAGTGAAGAAAATTTTATAATTGGCTGTTCAAAAATTAGCAGCGTGCACATCTTCATCATCCAACTGGAATATTTACTATGTGACTCCTCACTCACATTTGGCCACCATCTTGGACGAGCTCAGGGGTCATTCATCTCATCAACGTCCTTGTGTAAGACGGTTGGCACAACAAATATATGGCACTCTGACACCAGGCTTATGTTTAACACTGGCCTCAGCCAGCTTTATTCTCAGTCACAGGTTACAGGAAACAAAATATACAAAATTAAACCCTTGTCAGCTAGTCACTAACTCAACACCAGAGTCTCTCTCTGACCAGTGGTCTTTGCCTACCACACAGCACCACAAAACTACAGTATCCCTACTATACCATACAGGCTTTCCTCAAGCCTCCGGGACAAAAGACTCTCTCCAGCTCCACTGTCGATCCCAGCTTCAAGCAGCCTACCACACCCCCTGGACACCTGGAGTTACAGGCTTTTTATGGCCTTGTAAGACCTGGAACGTGGGAACGGCCTCCCACCTGCACTACAGCCATTTCGGGAAAAGTCAGCCAATAAAAGTCAGCAAGTCAGCAACTGTTGCTGACCCACAATCGCTGGCTTCCGACACCCAGACCAGGCTTTCGGTAACACGTCCCTAGCAGGTGACCCGCTGTTCTACATCCATTGGTAGAACCATGCGACCCCCTATGGTCGCTCTTTCACAACAGGATAAACTGAAATTTGTTCCTAGATTTTGTGTTTCAGTAATCACCGAACTTATATTTAGTTGTGTAACCTTTATTTTTCAGAACTGTTTGTATAACCTTTATTTCCGAGAACTGCTTTCCAGCTTTATGGCCTGGAGTAAAATAATGTCTGACACCTGAAAACAGGTCTCCCCGCTGCAACAGACTGTTCTACATTCCACAGTTCATTTGTATTTTTAGGTTTTGCAACAAAAACGCTCCACAAATGTTCAATTGAGGTCTGGGAATTGTCCTGCTGAAATGCCCATTTCAAGGGCATGTCTTCTTCAGCATAAGGATAACATGACCTCTTCCAGTACTTTTATATATTCAAACTAGTCCATGGTGCCTGGTATGGGTGCCTGGGCCCAACTCCAGGGTATGAGAAACATCTTCAAACCATTAAGCTTGTACCACGTTTTACAGTCTTCACATTAACTGGGGCATCTGTCTGCACCTTTAGACCCAATAAGAACAATCTCGCTCTCCTCTGTTCATAGCATGTTGCGTCACATCTCTTTTATCAATGTGTTCTTTAGCAAACTGTAACCTTTTCAAGACTTATATTTTTTCAGCAATGGTACTTTACGAGGGTTTCTAGCAACTAGTTTGGCTTCATGTAGGAACCTTCTGATTGTTGCAGTGCTCACAGATAACTAAAGATCTTCTTTTATCTCCCTGGAGTTCATCAGTGGAGGCTTGTTTGCCATTCCTGCTGTTCTATGATCTAGTCAGATAGTTGCATTCCTTTTCCTTCCTTGTGTTTCCGGTTTTCCCATTTTAAAGCATTGATCATCTTTTTAGCTGAGCAGCCAATTATTTTCTGCACTTCTTGATATGTTTTGTCCTTTCCAATCAAGTTTTTGATCAAAGTTCTTTCTCCTTTGGTGCAATGTCTGGAACGACCCATTGCACTCAATGAGAATGGGTTAAAACCATCAGATACAACATTGGCTACCATCCTACTGTAAATAAGGGTCATACTTGACACTTGTTTCTATGCAGAATGAATGACCTCACTCATTGAAGTCCACACTGCTATTTATTGGAAAACCTAATTAGCAGCGTTCATGTCATGACTTGATTCTGTTGGTTGTCCATTACTCGGCTACACCTACTCATGAATTTCTGACCATGTTGTATTATGTTTTCAGACAATAAACACATTACTGATGTAAGACTGCTACTATTTTGCACATAACTGTATATTCTGCAGGATGTGGTCATAGACTACCACATAAACCATTGACTTCTGTCTGGGTGGTTATAATTTAGGAACAGAAATAGTTCCATGAAGTTCTCCTGGTCATACAGTAGACTCCTTCTCTATGCTCCACAGAGTTGTTTCTGTTTATTCCTACTTTCACTTGTAGAATCCCGAAGTAAAGGTAGAAAAGTGAAAAAATCTAGATTGTAAATCACCTTCTCCATTACCGTATATACTCAAGTATAAGCCGAGTTTTTTAGCACAAAAAATGTACTGAAAAATCTGGCCTCGGCCTATACTCGAGTCACTGTTGGCGCTCGGGCGCTGCGATGGCCCCGAGCGCCGGCAGGGACACTTCAGTTATACGCGACTCCGCAGGGAGTGCATTTTAACAGAAGGCCAAGTCAGCTGACAGCGTCCGGGCGCTGCTGGCGATTTCTTCCCCTGTGTTGAAACTCCTCTGTGAGCGCATACAGGTGAAGATACCACCGCGGAGCAGAGAGAGCGCTCCTTGCTCCGCAGTGGACTCCAGACAGCCGCAGACCTGCGGCTATCCGGAGTATCCGGCACAGGCAGCGTATATGTCATCACGCTGTCTGCACGGCCTGATGACATCACGCGCTCTGTGCCGGCAAGAAGACAGAGCGGCAGGGAAGCGGAGCAGCGGGGGATTGAGGTAAGTACTTGCATTTTTTTTTTTTTGCCTATACCTGCCTTGGGGGGCAATGACCTGCCTATAAATGCCTATACCTGCTTTGGGGGGACAATTACCTGCCTAAAAATGACTAGCCCTGCCTTGGGGGGACATTACCTGCCTATAAATGCCTATACCTGCATATTGGGGACAATTACCTGCCTATAAATGCCTATACCTGCCTTGGGGGGACAATTTGCTGCCTATAAATGCCTATACCTGCCTTGGGGGGACATTACCTGCCTATAAATGCCTATACCTGCATATTGGGGACAATTACCTGCCTATAAATGCCTATACCTGCATATTGGGGACAATTACCTGCCTATAAATGCCTAAACCTTCCTTGGGGGGACAATTACCTGCCTATAAATGTCTATACCTGCATATTGGGGACAATTACCTGCCTATAAATGCCTATACCTGCATATTGGGGACAATTACCTGCCTATAATTGCCTATACCTGCCTATGGGGGAGCATACCTGCCTATAAATGCCTTTACCTGCCTATAGGGGACATAACTGCCTATAATAGCCTATACCTGCTATTGGGGACATAAACTTGCCTATACCTGCCTATGAGGGACATTAAACTGCCTATACCTGCCTGTGGGGGACATATACCTGCCTATGTAATTTTATTAGTATCTATTTTTACTTTTGAAATTTACCAGTAGCCGCTGCATTTCTCACCCTAGGCTTATACTTGAGTCAATACGTTTTCCCATTTTTTTATGGCAAAAGAAGGTGGCTTGGCTTATATTCGGGTCGGCTTATACTCGAGTATATACGGTATGTTCCTGCATTTACTCATGCACTCATGATGCATCTATGTGGAAAAATTCACAGACATATTTAAAGGGTTTGTCCCATTTTTAAATATTGATGGCATATCGCTAGGATATGTTATTAATATCAGAGAAGTGCGGGTCCCACCTCTGGAACCTGCATCTTTATCAAGAACGAGCCCCAAAACCTCTCCACTCAAAACAAAGAGATGGACAGAACTCGGAATTCTGAATACGGCTGAGCTTTCAAATTCGAATGGGAGAGTCGCAACCACCTATCTGTTCAAAAAAAGAGATTCTTGAGATGGGTGCAGCATCCAGAGGTGGGACCTCCACCTATCTGACATTGATGCCATATTCTATC
This sequence comes from Phyllomedusa bahiana, assembly GCA_025379985.1. Taxonomy (NCBI): domain Eukaryota; kingdom Metazoa; phylum Chordata; class Amphibia; order Anura; family Hylidae; genus Phyllomedusa; species Phyllomedusa bahiana. Next base: position 67,322 of record JAODAL010010752.1, on the reverse strand, counting down.
AATACTTCATCAATGTCTGAAAGGAGACAACACCTTAATTACAATTATGGAGGGTCCACGTACTTATTTATGTCATACTATGTTACTTACTTCTCCCAGTTACTTCAGTTCCTTCTGCCAGTGTTTTAACACGACTCTGGGTTATAATGTAATTGTAGAATTCCGTAGCCTTTTTCACAAAGTCTTCGTCCAATTTACTCTCCTCTAGTGTTTCTAGCCTCTTAAGTTGTTTCTTATTTGCCGGACAGTCAAACACAAAACATCTGTGCGAGTGGAAAAAACATAGAATACACTCACGAGGTAAATTATAATCCTTGGTTTTCTTGTCAGTACCTTGAAGAGACAAATTTTGATTGTATTGGGTCATTACAGTTATGTTTTTCTCCAATGCATCTAGTTTTTGTTATGTTTTACAAAAATGATTAGTTTTTTCTGTAGTTGTATTACAAGACCCTTAACATTCTTATTTCTCCTTTCTGTGAAGGCTTGGTTTGTGTTAGTAACATAGTAGAAAAGGTTTCGAGATAGACACATGTCCATTTAGTCCAGTCTATAACCCTATAGCGTTGGTCTAGAGAAAGACAAAACTCCAATGAGGCAGAGGACAATTGTCCCATACAAAAGGAAGAATTCCTCCCTGACTCCAAATCTGGCATCAGAATAATCCCTGGATCAATGTCCTGTCCCCAGAATTAATTAATAATAACCTGTAATATTATATTTTTCAAGAAAGGCATCTAATCCCCTGTTGAACTTGGTCAGTGACTCCACCATCGCAACCTCTAGTGGTACTGAGCTCCATAGTGTCACCGCTCTTCCAATAAAGAATCGGCTTCTGGAATGATGGTGAAACCTTTTTCCTCTAGAGAACGCCCCCTTGTTATTGCTACAGGCTGAGGTGTAAAAAGATCTTGTATACTCTGCTTTTACATATTTGTACATGGTAATTAAATCACCTCTAAGGCATCTTTTTTCCAGACTGAATAACCCAAAGTTTTAACCTATCTTGGTTCTGAAAAGCCTCCCATACCCTTACCTTACTCAGTCGCCTTCTTCTGTACCAACTCTAGCTCAGCTATGTCCTCCTTATACACTGATTCCCAAAACTGTATATAACATTCCATGTGTCTCCTCACTGGTGACTTGTATAGAGGCAAAATTACATTCCTGTCTCTTATGATGCAAACCGGAATTTTATTTGACTTGGAAGCAGCTGCCTGGCATTGGTCATTGAATTTAAGACTACTGCCTAGAAGTTATCATTGGAATCATTTTGGGGTACCTATGATTTTTTTTATTACTTTTTGTTTTAGTTATTTTCTTGGAGGGCTGATGGAGGAAAACAGCGACTCAGTTTTAGTTGACATTTTATTGAATATAAGCAGATCGGGTTGTCTCATCTCAAAGCTTCATAGGATGCATAAATGAAATAATGCTGGTTTGCCCTGTCACTTCCTGGTCAAGCTGTCTGTAATTAGCATATGTACTCCATGTATTCAGACTTCTGCTAATTAGATTAACTGAGAAGCTTCCCTGCTCCTGACAGCATGGGATTTAAGTAAACAGCAGTAATTATTCTTTTGTCTGAAAGATCAGATAACAAATAAGCTCTCATTGTCCTGAGTCCTGTGCTGCTGCTGCAGCCACAACCTGTATGACGACATCACTCCCTGCTATCAGATAGAAAAAACAGCAGGGGGGAGATGTACACAGGTCGGTTACTTTGGGGAAATAGATAAAGCCAGGAAGGTGATAAAATCACTTGTAGCTCCTTAACAAAAAAAAAAAAAAGAACGCTATATATTTGGAAAACATCTTCTTTTAGTGTTCCCTATATGTTGAAAGCTTTAAGTGTTCTTTCCAGAAGGAATCCCAGCGATGAGGTGGAAACAAGGAATTAGTGTTCAGTATCCCAGCAGTGCCACCACAGGAGAAATTAAGCATTACACAGTGCACAATTGAAACAATATATTGTCTGCATAAGAAAGAACAGGACAGGTCCTCCAAAGAAAGAAATGCTCTTTGTAACCATTCGTAACCATTCTCCATTCTGGCCCAAAGATGGAGAGCTCTATGTTAAAGGGATCTTCTATATAAACACTGAATTACCTGGTAGGGAACAACCTCTTTAAAGATAGGAAGTCATGTAGCCTGCGGTTGGGATTACCTTTTCAGATGTGTTGCCTTGTCCTTGTCCATCAAAGAAAAACTAGCAAAGGAAAACAAAAAGTCCACCAAACCCAACCCCCTTACCCTAGCCACACACACCTACAATATACAGAACATTAACTGATACTACAAACTGTAGATTTTACCTTTCTTGAGCTCCAGAGATGACAGTAGATACTCATCTTCTGTTATTGATTTACCATCCTTCTCCAGTTCTAGACTGAAGTCTCGGACACACCAGGTAAATGATGACAAGAACCTGTTTTGTTTGCCTGTCTCGCATTCCTCAGGAGAGGACTTCTTCTTAATCTGTTTTGTCATTTCGGCTTTTAAAAACTGGGAAAATTGTTTTGAAAAGGGGAAAAAGGGGTTATAAATGGAAATTTCAAAAGACAAAAAAAACCAAACAAGCCCCTTTAAAATCTGCCCCCCTTTTTCTTTTGGGAAAGGGAAATGACTGTTGAAAGGGGGGTCAAAAAAGCGCCAAAAAATACGGGATAATCCTGTAGAGGGGGGCCTGGTGTCATCCAAAAAACTAAAATAAAACCCCTTCAGAAGTTTCCTGATGTGTTTTAAAAAAAATGAAAATAATAGGGGGGTAACGAAAAAAAAAATATTAAACCAATAAAATCTTTGTTTTATTTCTTTTTTTTCGTTACCCCAAGGTTTCAATATATGGGGCAAACGAAAAAAAAAAAATAAAACTTAAATTTTTTTTTTTAAAAAAAAAAAATTTCTTTACCCCTATTTTTATCTTTTTAAATTTTATTTTACACACTGGGACAACTTCTGTAGTGTTTATAATTTGATTTCGGCCATTTACATTTTTTATTTCGTTTGCAATAAAAAAACCCATGGAGCTTTCGCTCGCCCCCCTTTGGCCCCAAAATAACGAGGGGGGGGCCTCTTTTAACTTAGCCAATCACAACACCCCCAAAATTTCTTTTCCCCTTTAGAACTCTATGGGGGAAAAATTTAGTTTCCGGTTTTCTGGTTTGGGCCCTAAGCTGGACGACCCCCCCCTTTGCTTAAAACCAATCAGCTTTTTTTTTCCCTTTTTTTACTTTTTTTGAACTGCCTGCCTTTGAATATGTTTGGGTTTGGAATTTTTCCTCCTTTGGGAAATAATGGTACATTGTCGCTTCCAAATTCGGATTGGTAAATTCCCTCCTTTAGGTTTAATAGGGGACATTTTTCCCGCCCCCTTTTACGTTTGGCCCGGAAATAAAACCGGGGCCAATTTGAGAATAGCTTTAAACAATTTGAATTACTGTATTTCCCCGGGCCAATTCTCTCCATTGAAATTCCCTTTTTTTTAACCCCGGGGTCTCGGCGACAAAACCGGTTGTTGGGGTTTTTAAAATGTTTTATTTGTAAAGAAGGGTTGGGGGCCCTTTTTTAATCTGTTTAATTTTTTTACTTTTAATAAAAATAATTTTTTTTTTTAATTTCTTCATCCCCGACGACGCTGGGGGCGCCGAAAATTTCGGGCCCGACCATCCTCCTAGCCCTTATAATGGGGAAAAAGGTAGCTCGGCTTGAAAAGGCGGGGGATAGCCAACCCCCGCCCTAGCTCAGCCAATCACTCTTTTTCTGTTTTTTTAAACTGTATTTTAAAACTGCCCTTCTTTAAAATTTTGATTGGCCCAAAAACTTTCCCATATTTTTTTTAAGGGGGACTTTGTGGGTTCCTTTTTCTGATTGGTTAATACTCCTTCAAAGGGTTGGGAAAGGGGCCACGTCGTTTCCTTTTCGATTGGTCCAAACTTTCTCCTTGGGAATTTTAATGGGTCTTTGTCCTCCTATTCTGTTTGGCGGGGTTTTCTGCCAAAAAAGAGAAATTGTTTTAAAAAATTTGAATTACTGTTTTTCCCAAAAATTTCTCTTTTTTGGGCAATTCCTTATGTAGCGCCGGGTCTCGGGCGACAAACGCGATTTTTTCGGGATTTAATTGATTTAGGTTTAAAAAAAGGGGTTTTCGGCTCTCTATCTGAAAATGTTTTAAAATTTAATAAAAATTATTTTTTATTCATACTCCAGGGCCGCACCGCTGGGGGCGGTAAATTGCATGGCGCCAAACCTCTCCATGGGAATTAAGGGGAGAAGAAAGGGGGTTTTTCAGGGCTCGGGTTTTAACAAATGGGCCAACCCCCTTGCTGGGCCTGGGCCAAATCGGGCTCTTTTCGGTTTTTTTAACTTTTTTTTGGGAAACGGGTCCCCCCCCTTTAAATTTTAAATTGGGCCAAACCCCCTCCATAGGAAATTAATGGGTCTTGTGCCCCTATTTTTAATTGGTCAGTAGTTCCCCTGGATTTTTTAAATGGGTCTCTTTCGCTACTAATGCTGATTTGGCTTGAGCTAGCCAAGTCCCGGCTATTAACCAATCAGCTCTTTTCAGCATTTTTACTTTTTATTTTGAACTGTCCCCCCGGGAGGATTCTGTTTGGGGTCTACACTTCGTTAATAGGATATAATGGGCCCTTTGGTGGGCCTTCCCTATTCTAAATTGGGGGCCCAGGCAAAGGCCAAGCCCCCCCTAGCTAAATTTCAAATCAGCTTTTTTAAACCTTTTTTACTGTTTTTTTTAAACTTTTGGGCCGTGGGTTTTTCTGTTTTGGTAACCCTTCCCCAATGGGGTTTTAAGGGTTTTAAATGTCGCTCCAAATTCGGGATTGGCCGGTTTTTTTTGCCGACCAATGAGAATAGGTTTTCAGAATTTGGAATTCCCGGGGTATTTCCCGGAAATTTTAACAATATCAAAATTTTCTTGTTTAATTGCGCCTTTTCCAATTTTTTTTGGAAAGTGATTTTTTTTTTTAATTATGTTTTTTTTTTTAAATTTTAGTTTTTTTCTGCACTTTTTTTCCGGGCCTTTAAAAGGGGGGTTTTTTTTTGGAAAAATCATCCCCCTGTGCAGGGAACGGGAGCCCCGAGATTTCTGTCACGAATTTTTTCTACTCCCTTCCTGCATTTTTCCTTTCCCGCTTCACTTCGCCTCTGCCAGAGATTTAGACCAAAAAAAACCCCCGGGGTTGCCTGTCGGGGAGCTGCAGAGCGCTCCCACGGGCGCCCTCGTTTGGCCGGGACTCGCCATCGTACAGGGGCCTCGGAGTTTTCGAGCGGGCGCGCGTCCCCCCCCGGGGAACCCCCCTTTCCCCCGGCCCCCCATACCGCGCCCTTTTGCCGCCCCTTCTTTGGGGGGCCGGCCTAAAAGGGTGGCGAAATGCTGGGGCCTAACATCGCACCCCTGCGCCCCGAAAAGCGGGAGGGGGATTCGGGCCGGGGGAGGCACAGTAAAAACGCCAGAAATCGGGCGAAAAGCCCAACTTTACTGTCGCCCAAAGTTCTGCTTCTATAGATCTGGGAACAAGAAGTGACCTGATGCAGTTGTGAGGTGCTAGAGGACAGGAGGCCTGGAGGCTTATGGGAATACTTTCCAAACTTTGAAACTGGGCTTAAAGGGGAAAAACTTTTTGACATGGTGCGGGTAGTGCCATTTTCAAAAGGTTGGAAAAGTAAGCCCCATGTCAGGGGCGTTGCTGGGGGTCCCCAAAACTTCGGGGCTCGGGGCCCTTAATTTTTTTCTGGGGAGGGCTGGGGGGCAACGCCATTTTTTCAAGCCAAAATTGTGAACTTCGGATGTATTTTAACAGAAAAAAAAACTTCTGTTCCCTGTCACAATTTTCGGGCACATTCCACATGGGATCCCGGGCCCATCCCCAGCAGTCACTGCCCAATAAAAAATCGGAGCTGAAAAATGAAAAACATATTTTCAAAACCCTCTCCCCTTTCTGTTAACAGTGCAATACCTTTTAAATAACAGTCACTAAATAATCCAACCCGATAAAAAAGACCCAAATTTTTCCCGGCCCGCATAAATTGTTACTAAAAAACCTCCTAAAAAAACCAAAAGGACCCAAAACTTTTTAATATTTAAAGGTTCAAAAAAATCCTGTCAAAACCCCGACCGAAGGGCGACCCCCATAGGGTTACAATCAGGTTCAAAGGCTCTAAGTACATATCCCAAACCCCAAAACTGGACCATTTAGGGGAAAATTTTCCCAAGTTTATGTAGGCCCCCAGCAAAAATATAAGTTTTACACGGGCGTTCCCTTTTTGTGATCACAGGAGCCCGTTTTTTAAGAGTTTTTTTTAAAATTTCCCCTTTTCTTTTCCACCGGGGCCCAAAAGAGGGCCCTGTTTGGACTTCTCCCGTCCAAAACCCTCTTCACTGTAGAATTTACAAAAACAAAACATTTTTAACCCCTTTCATTTTATCGGGGCATTCTCTAAAAAATTCCTATCATTATACAAACCCCCCCACCCTATAGTCCCCCCCAAAACGTTAAAATTCCCCCATGTAGGTAAATTTATTTGCCCCCTTTACCCAGGTTTAGTGGGCCCACTTCCCCAGGTTAAAGTCCCCTTTTTTATTTAAGTGTTCCCCCCTTTTCCCAGGTTTTTACCCCTCAAGCTAGGTTTTCCTGGCCCCTTTTTTGGCAGTAATATCCCCCCCTTTTGTAGTCAGTAATTTGCCTCTTTTAAGCCGGGTTTTACGGCCCCTTAGCCGGGTTTTATATGTCCCCTTTAGCTTTTTAATATGCTCTTTCAGCCAGTAATATTCCCCCTACCCAGTGATATCCCCCTCACCCAATTTAATATCCCCCCCATAGCCAGAAATTTAAACCCCCATAGCCAAAAATTTAAGCCCCCAATCCCAATAAAATATGCCCCCCTCACCAGAAATTATCCCCCCCTCACCTTTTAAAGGGCCCCCCCTTCACCCAGTAATATGTCCCCCCAAAGCCATTATATGCCCCCTTTAGTTTTTAAATATCCCCCCCAAAAAGGCATTAAAAATCCCCCCCCTTTTAGGCATAAATTTTTCCCCCCCAATCCCAAATTAATATGACCCCCCCCAAATTAGGCATTAATATGCCCCCATAGCCTTTAAATAGGGACCCCCTTACCGAATAAAAATTAAATAAAAAAACCAATTCACCTCAGAAAGGTCCACGCGTGCCAGGTCCCCCCAGCTTGAGAACGGTGTAAACAGCGTGATGGCATCAGGGCTACTTACGCCTGTCGGGGGGGGCCGGGGGACCCTCCCCGGGCCGGCAAAAGCGGGCCGGCATTAAAAGGACCCCAGCGTCGCGGGGGGTGAAGGAAAGCAATGCTTTCCCCCCCCTTTCACGCCGTGGGTTGTATTTACAGCGCTTACCAACTTTTGTTTACATACGAGGGAAAAAGGACAGGGGGTAACAATCCGTCCTCCCCCTTTCCCCGACTGACTGCGGGCCCCCCGGGGTGAAAGGGCCCGGAAATTTCCGGGGGACCCCCGGAGGACGGTGCTTGCCCCGGAAAGCGCTCCCGGGGCCCCGGAAAGGGGCCGGACCCGGGAAAGCCCTTGGGGGGAAAACAGGCAGTTTTTTATTGGGGGCTCATCCCCCGAATAAAAATCCCCTAGCGACCCCCCTTTGCCCAAAAGCCTTTAGGCATCTTGCCCCCTTGATTGTGACAGGGGCCATCAGGTCCATTTTTTTGGGTTTCCCCGAATCCTTACCCGGGAAATTTATTTTGCTTTTTCTTTGGGCCCCTGGGGGGCCCCACTGGTCCCCCGGGAGGGGCACCACCCAACCCTACGGGAATACTGTATTGTTTGTGCGTTTTGCCCCTCCTTGCAATAGCCCAAATTCCTAACAAAAAAGAGGGCAGTATTTGCATGGAGCTTGTATGTTCCCCTCATATTTGTGTGGATATCCTGAGCATACTCCAGTGGGCTTCTACACTCCAAAAAAAATTTGCTGAGAGGTTTTATTTTTTATGTTGTCATTTAAAAGGGGAAATTTTAAGGGGTCTGACCCCCAATTTTTGACGGGGGGACAAAAGAAAAAGCAAACAGTATGCAGCACGAGCGCAGGTGGCGATCTCCTCTGGGGGGGCGAAATACGGCTAAGTTACTTTTGGGCAGAGCAAGGGCAAGCACTCCGCATTGGACTCCGGAAGGGCTGCAAGCAGCCCTTTGGGGGGTCCTGAAAAAAAATTCACCCCCCCTTTGGTGCTGGCCCAGAAAAAGGCTCGGAGCAGGGGGGGAAAAGAGGTGAGTATTTTAAAAATTTTTTTTTAAAAATTTACTTTGAAATTTTGTGCAATCTCCCCATGCATTTATACTGGGGGGTTTTCTGCATTGGGGTTTAAATAGGGTGGAAAAAGGGTTTGGTGTGAATTTTTTTCATTCTTCTCTAGCAATTGCTGCACATGTGATTTTTTTCCCCATTGATAAAGGGCCCAAAGTTGCTAGTACTGGGTTCTGTTTGTTAGCCCTTGAGCTGTTCACAAGCCCAAAAAATTTTGGAGGTTTTTTTGGTAAGTAATGTCCCATTTTTTTTTATTTTTTTTTAAACAACCCTTAAAACAGTTGGGGGGTTTTTTGGTAAGGTAACGACAGGGTTTTTTTTAAAAAAAATGAAAAATATCAGTATCACCCTTCCTCCCACGCTCTAGTGTGTCCTGATGAGAGTGGGAAAAAATTTACCAGTTGTCTGCATTTCCCCCTAGGCTTATGCAGAGTCAATAAGTTTTCCCATTTTTTTTGTGGTAAAATTGGTGCCCACTTATACTTGAGTATTACGATATCTTGAAAAGAAATAAAATCTGTTTCTAAAACAATAGCATTAAGGATACTGTAGCTGCTCCATAGATTTTTGGTCAATAGTATTCAAGCTATTGAACCCCAAAGGCGCTCCCCACAGGAGGCCAAGGAGAAATCCAGTGTCTTTCTTAGAGTCCCCTGCATAAAAAGAAAAAAATTATTCACTTTTTACAAAATTGTAATGATTTTTTTTCCGTTCCTCATTATTTTCCAGGGAGGGGTGAGCGGGGCTTTTTAAAAGATGGGTACAGAAGGCAGCTGCTTGGGGATCCTAGGAGCACAGAGACCCACTGGGGAGCCAATGAAAAAAACCTGATGGCCCAGGGTTTTACTAAATTTTTCTTTCACTGTAGAAAAGGGGCAAGTTCCCCCCTTTGCATTCATTGCCTGCACAGTGACAGGACCTGTCTATTCTCCTGCCCCAGGACTGGTCTCTGGATCTTTACTACAGCACCAGTCCACCTCTGTGAAAATTCAAAACCCCCCCCCGGGGCTTCGCGAGGCTGCAGCAAAATTTGTGGCAAAATAGTCAATTAACTAAAACTTTTTTGGTGCCTCAGTTAATGTGCCCTAGGACCCATCGGTGATATTGATTCTAGGGCACACCACTGGAGTTGGTTCTAGAGACCCACCCTATAGGTACTGTACATGCCTCTTATACTCTGCCTCTTGCTTTTTGCCTCTCTTTCTCTGCATTTCTGCTTATCTCAAGGATGTATACACAATGGAAAAGCAACTACAGGTCTGCCATACTCAGGAGCACAGTAGGAGTTTCTTCTGTTCCCCATTTGGGCCGTTTCGAGCCTGGGTGCCACTATTGCCATATCTGATTGCGTATATTGGCCACTTGCAGTAGAGCCTGGAGGACGCAAGATGGTGGACCATGATGGAGAGGGTGAGAGCAGCAGTGGGACGGTCTGTTTTTTCCATGTCCACAGTGCCCTTTGAGTGGTTGTGTAGACTGGGTGGCCCAGTGCACTTCTCTGCCCGTAATGCTATTAAGATGGCCTTGGGGTGAGCAGAAGAGGGGTTGGGTGGTCAAAGATTAAAAGTTGTATGGGCCATACTGAAGAACTCTGTGACTTTAAGATTGTTACTCTCATCAGATGCCAACTTTGCCACAAGTGAGAGTATTCTACTATTGTACTGGAATGCATAGAACCTACTATACAACATGATGGAGGAGGGATCATAGTCTGGGGCAATTTTCAGTATTTGGCCCAATAAAAGAGGTTTTCCAAGACTTTTAAAACCCTCACCACCAGCTACGACTGTGCTATAATACAAAATCACCCCATACTTACCTCTCCCATCACTGCCTATCAGAGCTCCAGTGTCCCACCTTCCCTGGTCCCTTTTTGGTGATGTCACTTCATGGATCACATGATGCTGCAACCAATCATTGGCCTCAGCAGTCACATGACTGCATGTACAGAATGTGACCACAGAAGTCAGTGATTGCCTGCAGCATCATGTGATCTATGAATGTGACGTCATCAGAGAGAGACCGAGGGCGGGAGAGCTCTGGCAGTGCTGAAACAGTGGTGATGGGAAAGTATGGGTTTATTTTCTATTTTAGAACAGTAGGAGGGAGGTTTTAAAAAGCCTTGAAGAACCACCACACAGGTCATGTGTCAGGTAACAGTAGTATATGAAGGAGCAGAACTTCTCCAGTATTACCATCACCAGCAGTGTCTTATCATGTGACCACCACACAGGTCATGTGACCCTGGTATCCAGGTAACAGTAGCTTATGAAGGAGCAGAACTTCTCCAGTATTACTACCTCCAGCAGCGTCTTATCATGTCACCACCAGACAGGTCATGTGACCCTGGTATCCAGGTAACAGTAGTGTATGAAGGAGCAGAACTTCTCCAGTATTACCATTGCCATCTCCAGTGTCTTATCATGTGACCACCTCACAGGTCATGTGACTCCTGGTACCCAGGTAACAGTAGTGTATGGAAGAGCAGAACTTCTCCAGTATTACCACCTCCAGCAGTGTCTTATCATGTGACCACCACACAGGTCATGTGACCCTGGTATCCAGGTAACCGTAGTGTATGGAGGAGCAGAACTTCTCCACTATTACCAACTCCACAAAGTCTTATCTTTGTAAACCACCACACAGGTAAATTTTATCCTGGTCCAGGTAACAGTAGGTATGAAGAGCAGAATTCTCCGTATTACCACCCAGCAGTGTCTTATCATGTGAACCCACGGGTCAGTGACCTGTATCCAGGTAACCGTAGTGTTATGGAGGAGCAGAACTTCTCCAGTATTACCCACTCCAGCGTGTCTTAAATCATGTGACCACCACACAGGTCATGTGACCCTGGCATCCGGGTTTAACGTAGTGTATGAAGGAAGCAAACTTCTCCAGATTATACCTCCCAAGCAGCGTTTTTTACCATGTGACCACCACACAGGTCATGTGACCCTGGTATCCAGGTAACCGTAGTGTATGGAGGAGCAGAACTTCTCCACTATTACCAACTCCAGCAGCGTCTTATCAAGTCTGTCAGTGTTTGTGGAGAAGACGCCGCACATAATTAATCCACTATTATTCCTATTCTGTTACCCCATAGATGTCATGTACCTTGTTACTAACTGACTGCCAGGATGTCACATGACTGTTTTGCCCATATAATAACTCCATGGCAGCCATTACTATGGACAGGAATGTGTACTGTACTATTTCTTGTTTTCTAGATAGGGGCCTACTGCACTGGTATATAAGAGGTACTGGAGCAAAATTTTTAATACATGTATATTAGAAAATTGTACAATGTCCTATTATCTACACTACCAGTGAAAAGTTTTAGAACACCTCCATGTTTCCAGCTATCTCTGACATTAACAGTTCTAGTGCAGCAAATAATTTGAAAATGTTCAAAGCCTTAATATAATTTATTATTAAATTATTTTTTTTTACCTCAAATGCAACAATAGTCTAACTTTTTTTTATTTTAACCAAAGGGCTTTTTTTCAGACAAAACATCGATGAGCGCTGCTCTGCAGCACAGGAAGCAGATTATGGTTTGAAATTGGATGCAAACTATTCCTACAGATGTGTCACCCTTTGGAAATTACATTCCCTATCTCTTAATATATATAACCAGTGTTGGCACAGACGGCATTACAATATACTCTGGGCAGGTGGACAGTTTTGCTCCTCGGGTCAGAGGACATTACTATCATAAATGACAAGAAAAGACAATAAACAAAAGAAGGCAGAGAATAAAAATCCATAGAAGTGCAGGTCTGCCCTATAGAGAAATTGTCAAGAAAGATAAGGTAGCAGTCAGTACAGTATCCTACACCATCAATAGGGCCATGGAAACTGGAGGAAACTCTGAAAAGAAGGGGTCTACAGGACCAAAGACCACTGCAAAATCAGATGACAAGTCAACAGTTTGCATGATCATCACCTCACAGCTCAAAATCTTCAAGCACAGCTTAATACAGCAAAAAGTGAACAAGTGTCCATTACAGCTGTGAAGAGAAGGCTTATAGCTACGGGTTTGACAGGTTTGATGCCAGTAAAAAGCCACTGCTAAGATGGTAAAATAAAGAAAAAGACTTGTCTGAGCCAAGCAGCTCCTCCAGTGGACTACTGAAGAGTGTAAGAAGGTATTATGGACTGATAAGCCAAAATTTGACATCTTTGGTGGATCACACAGGGTTTTCATAGTCATTGAGTGGGTGCAAGAATGGTGTAACGAACCGCATGGCATCATGCTACTTCATGCCATTTGACCCTGGCAGCGACTGTGCTAAGGATAGGCAAGTTATCACTGTACCTTCCAGCAGGATAACAGTTAAGCACTTGACTCCAACAAGCACAGCTGCTTTTGATTACTATCACTGGGGGAACTATTTAGCCATGCCTGTTGTTTCCCTCAGTGCCTGAGATTTTGTTATGCTGTGCAGGCTTACTTCCTGCATTGTTTCTCTGGCCCCTGTGTTTGTTCCTGCCTGGACCTGCATTTGTTTGCTTGCCACCCATTGCTGTCTCCTGCCTGCTGTTTACCCATTTGTTTTTTGGACCTTTATTTTGCCCTTCACGTCCCAAAGATCCACTCCTCTATTTTTTTTACATTTATTCTTGGACTGTCTTCATGTCTGTATTCATCTTCATGTTTCTGCAATAAAGTCCACTGAAGAAAAAGTCATAGATGGTTCTTCAGTGCAGGACACTGACTGTCAAACAGAGGAGGAAGGGTGATGGTCTGAGGCTCTACTGTTGGATCCAGGGTTGGCAACTTGAACAAGGTGGCACACTGGACAAAAAAGGGCGACCTCAGCAAAAAGTGCGACCTTCTGGTGCAAGTCTAGTTGGTTAGGGATTCATATTACAACAAGACAATGACCCCAAACTACTTTTTGGTTATGTTAGAACTACCTAAGAGGACCAGAAGAACCTGATAGGCTCCAAGGAATGGAATATAGGGTCCGGACCCTAAGGAAGACACAATCATCCCTGTGAGACCCTCTGGGTAGTTTTGTCTGGAGTTTATTTCCCGCTTTTGATAAGGAATATTTCTCTTGGTTTAGTGATAAGTCTGATATAATAGTATCTATCATAAATAAAACAATATAAAGTGAACAACCCCAGGTGCATAAAGCTGGAATCCTAATAAATCTGCTCCACAGTGTGAACTGTCAACACCTTCAGGATGAGCAGGAATGCTGATAGCGAGCCATAACCTTTCCCCCAGCATCAGTGCCAGACCCCACAAATGGCTGAATAAGCACAAAATTTTACAGACACTCTCAAAATTTTGTGAAAATGTTTCCCAACAAATCGGAGGCTGTTGTTCTCACCCACCTTTTCTACGTCACCGAGTCCCTCTGTATCCAATAAAATAAGTGTCTGTGCAGGATTCTTAGGGTGGGGAACACACCACATCCAGATCCCTTTGGTCTTTGACTGGATGCTGGATCCCAGAGCAAAACCTGGAAAGAAATGAACCGTTTTGTGGCCATTAATATTCAGACATAATAACTTTTCTGTGCTCATGCATTTCATTACATATCTGTAGAGAGAAGCTCTTGTTTTCTGACTATATAACTGTTATAATCCTGGCTTTCACTGGGGAGGGTGCTCACTGCATATGTATTCAGTTGGAGCTGTAGAAGTCTGTGAACTTCCAGGCAGATGCAGGTAACTGCTACGACACTATCATGGCAAGAATGGGAAGGAAGTTCAGTGCCTGACTTCTTCCCACCAGTATATTGCCAAGTCTTTGTGGTACTTTCAACACTGCATACAGACAGTGTCGGACTGGGGTACTTAGAGCCCACAGGTGGAGTTGATTCTAGGAGTCCACCAGTTGAGGTGTTTAGTTTATTCTAGGGGCCCACCTCCAGCTCCAGTAAATGACTGTACCTGCCTCATATACTCTGCTTCTTGCTTTCTGAATCTCTTTCTATCCTTTTTTCCCTCTTCTGAGGATGTACACTCACCAGCCACTTTATTAGGTACACCATGCTAGTAACGGGTTGGACCCCCTTTTGCCTTCAGAACTGCCTCAATTCTTCGTGGCAAGATTCCACAAGGTGTTGCAACGATGCAAATTGGTACCAAGGGGGCCCAAAGAGTGCCAAAAAATATTCCCACACCATGACACCACCACCACCAGCCTGAACCGTTGATACAAGCAGGAATGGATCCATGCTTTCATGTTGTTGACGCCAAATTCTGACCCTACCATCCGAATGTCGCAGCAGAAATCGAGACTCATCAGACCAGGAAACGTTTTTTCCAATCTTCTACTGTCCAATTTCGATGAGCTTGGGCAAATTGGAGCCTCATTTCCTGTTCTTAGCTGAAAGGAGTGGCACCCGTGTGGTCTTCTGCTGCTGTAGCCATCTGCCTCAAAGTTCGCCGTACTGTGGGTTCAGAGATGCTCTTTTTGCCTACCTTGGTTGTAACGGGTGCTATTTGAGTCACTGTTGCCTTTCTATCATCATCGAACCAGTCTGCCCATTCTCCTTTGCCTCTGGCATCAACAAGCAATTTCCGCCCACAGGACTGCCGCTCACTGGATGTTTTTTTCTTTTTTGGACCCTTCTCTGTAAACCCTAGAGATGGTTGTGCGTGAAAATCCCAGGGAAAACACAGTTTCTGAAATACTCAGACCAGCCCTTCTGGCACATCAACCATGCCACGGTTTAAAGGCACTCAAATCACCCTTTTTTCCCCCATACTGATGCTCGGGTTTTAACTGCAGGAATTGGGCTTGACCATGTCTACATGCCTAAGTGCACTGAGTTGCCGCCATGTGATTGGCTGATTAGAAATTAAGTGTTAACGAGCAGTTGGACAGGTGTACCTAATAAACTGGCCGGTGAGTGTATATGCAGTTATAAAACAACTCCAGGTCTGCCATGCTCAGGGGCTCACTAGGGGTTTTCCATACTCCCCTGTGAGCCAATCCAAGCCTACATGCAGATTATAAGAACTGTAAGATTATAGAAAAGGTTTTTGGGTTCCCCATAGGAGAACTAAAACGACAGTCCGATGTGACATCCTGGACACCTCAATATGTATTGTGTTATTATCTATTCTTTATGTACGTTTTCTTCTCTAATACTTTACAGAAATTGTATTCACACATATTAGAGCTCATAAAATATTATCATTGAGAACTCACCACTTCTGCTCCCGGCCAGTTTATTCATCAAATAAGATTTTCCCGTCCGGTACATTCCCGCAATTGCAATAACCACAACCGGCTGCGAGATTCCCTGAAGGATTTTCTCAGCTTCTTTATTGAGGACCAAGATATTTCCCTCCGCATTCTCTATCAAGCAGACAGGCTCCGGCATAGAGAGGACTGAAGGCATAGTCAGGGGAGGTCTTCTTCTGTAAGAGCGGTTTAAGAGAGACACATGCTATGTACTCGATATGGCTTGGTGTATAAGGCTATGATCATATTACATAGTTCGTATGTCTATCAAGATCAGCCAATGGGGGTGGAGGGGATAAGGATGAAGGGAAGGGGATAGGTCATTTTAAAACTTTGTTTCCCTCTATTAATCCAGAATTTGGAACCTGCAAGGTATGAACCAATCTGCCTTAAAAAAATATATTTTATTCCTTATCCCAAATCTGATCAGACTGGATCTACATTCTCATAACAATTTTATACGGCTACATAAGTATTAATATTATTATATTGTGTTGTCATTGTCCAAGGAGTTTTATTTTTTATTGTTATTTTTGTATCTGTTTTACTGCATTAGAATCTGTACATAGAAATTGCACAGTTGTTTTTTTAAAGGTATTATCCTGAGACAGCAATAGAGGCCTTCATAAACATATTCAGCGCAAATTTGACTGTGACTTCTTAAATAAAACTATTCTGATCGCATGAAAATCATTGGGCTGCGCCTTATCTCCAGGTGTAAACAGACATCTGATATTTGATAGATGGAGGAAATAAAAAATATCTATTGAGCGATGGAAAGTCTGAGGAATAACG
This sequence comes from Phyllomedusa bahiana, assembly GCA_025379985.1. Classification (NCBI taxonomy): domain Eukaryota; kingdom Metazoa; phylum Chordata; class Amphibia; order Anura; family Hylidae; genus Phyllomedusa; species Phyllomedusa bahiana. The sequence continues at coordinate 51,011 of JAODAL010010752.1, read as the reverse complement.
TTTTTGTAACATATAAATACATGTTCAATACTTCCTTACTAAGTGCCTGCTCGATACTCGTTTCACCAATTATTAGGGTGTCACCATCACAAACCTTGGTGGCGTATCGATAGCATATGCCATCAATGTGTGGCAGGTGCGGGTCCCACCTTTGGGATCTACACCCATCTTGGAACAGGCTTCCAAAAGTCTCCGCTTAGAACATAGAGCATCGTAGGTTAAGCTTGATTAAGACTCTCCGTTCTGTTCTATAGAGCATTATAGAGAATCATGCGCAAGTGCAAGCTATCCTCCATTCTGAACTGAGAATTTCAATTGCCCGTTCTTGATATGGGTGCAGATTTCAAAAGTGGGACCCGCACCTGCCACACATTGATGGCATGGTCTATCGATACGCCACCAAGGTTTGTGATGGATGCAGCCCTATAATTTATTAAACGTGTGACCACGTGAATACTTAGCCAGTACTAAGTCAGCGGGTGCTAAACGACGTGTATTTATATGTTATCGACATAAGCGTGAAATGGGGTCACAACCCTAATTTTTACATGTAGGATGCTAACCAACCCAAACCCACCACTGACTACTGTGCAGGACTGTGCGACAAAGCATACATTCGCAGTTAGGACTGGGAAGGGGTTAAATACCACATGATGCCTGTATAAGAACAGTGCCATCTAGTACTCAAATAATTCTACAGATATCACCTTGACATGAGATGGAAGTTTACAGGAGACTGGGGTCAGGATCAGAGCTGGGACAAGGTATTCTGGTGCCCTAGACTAATAAGGCACAAAGTGCTCCCCCAATGGAAAAATGAACCCACTCCATACCTTCTTAGACCCCCTTTTCTGCCAGGGATGAAGTGGCACCTACCTTCACCTACCCATTGCCCCCCCCCCTGAATATTGTGCTGCGGCTGTGGTTTGTACCTCCTAGAATTATATTGTGCAGGTTAAGCTATGGACCCTGCAACCGCAGGCATAATCTTCAGGGGGTGCAGGAGATGGAGTTTAGTACTGTCATGATTTATGTAATGTTTTTATTTTTGTACAGGTTTCCCCTTTGGACTACGTTGGACCAGCATTGGATTGATTTTTTTTTTTTAAGGTTCTTGTCGGGGAGTATTTATTTACAAAAAAGTTTTTTGTGAGTTTTGTGTCAGGTTTTTGTCCCCCATTTAATTCCAGATGCTCTCCATTAATATCGCTCGAGCTTGGTGTTAGCCAGCGGTGGTTTTTGTCACCCCAAGGCTGACATTAACCCCGTATCAATATTGCCCCACAAGCCAATGCAACAGCTGTACTGGATAAAGCTGGGTTACCATCAGGAGCAGACCCTCTAATGTGATGGTCCACTTTTGGGGCGGCTGCGGGCTGGTATTTTTAGGATAGCCATGGATTCTCATAGTATCAGCCTGCAACTGTCAGTACTAAGTCAGTGGGTACTAAGGAATGATTAAAGGACGTGTATTTATATGTTATCGACATGCTATCTATGTGTGAAATGGGGTAACAACCCTTTAATCTTTACATGTAGGATATTAACCACACCAAACCCACCACTGACTACTGTGCAGGACTGTGCGACAAAGCATACATTCGCAGTTAGGGCTGGGAAGGGGTTAAATACCACATGATGCCTGTATAAGAATAGTACCTTCAGAACAGTGCCATATAGTACCCAAATAATTCTACGGATATCACCTTGACATGCGATGGAAGTTTACAGGAGACCGGGGTCAGGATCAGAGCTGGGACAAGGTATTCTGGTGCCCTAGATTAATAAGGCACAAAGTGCCCCCCCAATGGAAAAATCAACCAACTCCATACCTCCTTAGACCCCCTTTTCTGCCAGGGATGAAGTGGCGCCTACCTTCACCTAACCATCGGCCCGGCCCTGGTCAGGATGGACACTATGCATCATACCTTACTGTGCAGCACAGTTCACTCTCCCGTCCTCAGGTGTCTAAGTTGTTCTTTCTGTTTTATCTGCATTTTATAGCAACAACTTTCACCGAAAGTGAAACAAACAGATGAACCATAAGAAAGGTATTTGCTAAGAATCTTCCTTTGCCCCCAGGTCTTGTACCTCAAGGCTGCACCTGTGACGGGAAGGATATTGTTACCTGACTTATTATTTCAGCCCCACCAACCTGCCGTTAGGACGAGAAAGGGGGTTTTCAGCCTCATGTACTACATCATCTTAGATCCTCAACCACATGAAGGAACAGCATGGAGATAAGTACTATAAAAGAAACTCAGCTTCTAAAAAGTGAAACCTGGTGACAGCCTCCATATTGACTTGTCATGTGCTGCATACGTACAGAAGTAGTCTCAGCATTGCAGAGTCCAACAGAGCCTATACTGCAGAGCGTGTAGCCTTTGAGGTTGTGTACACACTGCTTAGTCTGTTAAATGGACCACTCCAGTTTTTTTCAGCTTAGTTCATGAGAAATTGCTTTTAGGTAGACTGTAGTGCCAGTAGCTTTGCTGCAGCTGCATACAGGATTTCTGGCTGATGCAACAGTCATGGTTAGGTCATATGACCTGCTCTCTGATTAGCTCATACTTGCCAACTTTTGAAAGCGGCCATCAGGGAAGACCTCGAGCTGCAGGATGCTTTGCACGCCGCCACAAAAATGTGTGCAGAACACTCCCTCTTTGTATAACTCCACATTCCCTTCCCAAAAGGTCACGTTCACTACATCCAACTGTGCAATGGCTCTGGAATAATGCTAATTGAGGGGTTTGCCGTCACCCACCTTTCCTGGATGTTGCATAGCCTATTCAGCATTCAAGAGAGCTGGGAGATGTCCCCATACAGTGGTTGAATGTAAAAAATTAGACTACTACCAATATTACCACCACATAGTGATCATATAGTGTATATAAGCTCTGCACACTGTATATTTCCTCCATACAGTAATTATATAGTGGTAGACACCAGTGTACACAGGCTTTGCAGACTGTATATTACCTCCATACAGTGACCATATAGTGGTAGACACCAGTGTACACAGGCTCTGCAAAATATATATTATCTCCATACAGTCACCATATAGTGGTAGACAACAGTGTACAAAGGCTCTGCAGACTGTATATTATCTCCATACAGTCACCATATAGTGGTAGACACCTGTGTATACAGGCTCTGCAGACTGTATATTACCACCATACAGTGACCATATAGTGGTAGACAACAGTGTACACAGGCTCTGCAGACTGTATATTACCGCCATACAGTCACCATATAGTGGTAGACACCTGTGTATACAGGCTCTGCAGACTTTATATTACCACCACACAGTAACCATATAGTGGTAGACACCTGTGTACACAGGCTTTGCAGACTGTATATTACCTCCATACAACAAAGTGTAAACCATAATTAGTGATATAACCAAACCCAAAAGGGGTACCCCAGGTCTTTGCAGACTGTATATTATCTCCATACAGTCACCATATAGTGTTAGACACCAGTGGACACAGGCTCTGCAGAATGTATATTACCTCCATACAGTCACCATATAGTGGTAGCGACCTGTGTATACAGGCTCTGCGCACTGTATATTGCCTCCATACAGTGCGCATATAGTGGTAGGTACCAGTTGAATACAGGCTCTGCAGACTGTATATTTCAGAAACTCAAGACAATCAGGCGGCACCGACACACATGATTCACTCCATAAGGATTAATACCTAATTCAGACACCCCGCAATATCATCCAGTTTCAGCGGTGCTCAGCTTTTAAATAGAAAAGTCCCAATGGTAATCCAAATGGTAGAAAATATAAGCGGCACTCACCGATTTTCTTCTGTATAGAGCTTTTATTGTAAACACTCACATATCGTGGGAAACAAGCACATCCAACTCAGCCTACGGCCGTTTCGCGCACTGATTAGCGCTTTCTCAAAGCATGACGGGAGGAAGCTAATTCATGCCTCTTAAAGCTCCCGAAGTACCCTTCACCTGCCGGTACCATTTCACCACTATGCACATACATCTAAAACATTATTAAAACACAGACAAATCGTTCCTATCATTTAAACCAAGAGGTCAAAGTGCCTCTGTTTTAAGTATCCACTTAGATTCTATTTGTAAGAGCTTCTTATGTTTATCTACATTAACCCCTGCTGATGTTACACGTTCAATTCCTGCAAAACGAATTACTGAGGTATCACCCCCGTGACTGTATATTTCCTTCATACAGTGACCATATAGTGGTAGACACCAGTGTACAAAGGCTCTGCAGACTGTATATTACCTCCATACAGTGAACATATAGTGGTAGATACGTGTACACAGGCTCTGCAGACTGTATATTACCTCCATACAGTGACCATATAGTGGTAGGTACCAGTGTACACAGCCTCTGCAAAACTGTTTAGTGCTCCATACAGTTACCCTATAGTGGTTACAAACATCCTGTACATGGAGTTTCGCATTTCTTTTTATATCACCATCCATACTGTGTGCATTTTTAGTGATAGCACCCTGTACACAGCCTCTTCACAAAAACTTGAATATTGCCCCTCTGTACAAACTCCACATGAGTAATATAGTGGTAGACATAGTGGAATGACAGGCATCGGAGACTGTATTTTACGGCACCTATACAGTCGTCAATATGGGGGGGTAGATACGAGGTACAAAAGCTTTCAGACTGTAATGAAACCACCCCCTGATACATTTTCTGCTATGTGGTATGACACCATGTAAATAGTTGTGCAGTAGTATATTGCCCTCCAACCCCGTAACCATTATAGGGGTAGGGCAGGAGTTTAGCACTGCAGCTTTTGTAATGTTTTTTTTTATAACCCTTGACACGTGGCACATATGTGATTAAGAAACAGTGTACAACAGGGCTCAGTCGGAGTGTTTATCATTTACAGAATTTTAGTGCAGTGTTTTCAAGTCCATTTTTCCTCAATTAAATCCACAACCATTCATTTTTCCTGGTTTACCAGCTGTTTTTGTCACCCCGCTGAATTAACCATATACTATGTCAGTACATGCTAGGGGAGATAAACTGAAAACATGACCTCTTGGTGGGTCCCTGGGGACTGGGCTGGTAATAGAACCATGGATATAGTTGGTGACACCATGTACACAGGATAGAACTGTTATTACCTTATAAAAAAATCATCTATTTTTGAAATACTAAAAGCAAGCTCTGAAGACTTATAGTTACCTTTAAACCATAAAAAATTTGATCCCCCCCCCCCATTTCTATAACCGCCAAGGTAACCAAGTTTTCGGGTTCTGGGCAGACTAGAATTTGATTTGTTTACTTTTTTAGTGGGGTAGGCACCAATTACCCATTTGCAGACTCAAAATTACCTTTCACCCAGTGCCGATTATAAAGTAGGTAGGGGGCCGTGTCACTGCCTCTGCGACGTTTAAAAGAACAGAACAGTACATCTAGGGTCAAAGGCATCTTCTGTGACAGTCTTGTCTCTTTCCCTTTGCTCGGAGCAAGACGGGGTACAACTGCCCATGAGACTTCTTTCTGCGCCATGGCACGTCCCAGGAAAGCAATTGACAAACAAATACATAATGGGGAAATCCTACCTGTGCTGGCCTGTACAAACTCCACCTGGAATAATAGGTGGAGGGGAGTGATAGGTGGAGATGAAAGAGCTATGGGGTAATGTATTTTGTGTTGGCACTAGGATGCGTAACACAATGATGGGGAAGGGGTAGGAGAGAGGATAACACGCATATGCTTTAAAAAAAATCTCCGTGAATGGGCAGAGGACCACCCCCCCCCCCTGAATATTGTGCTGCTGCTGTGGTTTGTACCTCCTAGACTTTATATTGTGAGGTTAAGCTATGGACCCTGCAACGCAGGCATAATCCCTTCGGGTGCAGGAGATGGGTTTTGTCTGTCATGTTTATGTAATGTTTTTTTTTTTTACAGGGGTTTCCCCCTTTTTACTAGTTGGGCCAGCTTGGGTTTATTTTTTTTAATAAAATGGAAAGAAGGTTTTTGTCGGGAGTGTTTATTACAAAGAAGTTTTTTTTTTGAGTTTTGTGTAGGTTTTTTTCCCCCATTTTAATTCCCAAGCTCTCCATTAATAAGCTCGAGCTGTGTTTGCCACGGTGTTTTTTTTCCCCCAAAATGACATTAACCCCCATCACATTGCCCCCCGTAGCCAAGCAGTACCAATACTGATAAACGGGGTTACCATCGGGGAACCCTCAATGTGAGGTCCACTTTTTGGGGGGTGCGGGCTGTATTTTTTTGGTACCATGGATTCTGATAGTATCAGCCTGCACCTGTCACTTTTACATTTGGTTATGGAAAATGGGGGGGTTCCATGTCTTATTTTTAAAAAAACAATCTTCTATTTTTTGAGAATACATAAAAGGGCAACTACTGTAATAATTAGTCGGTCCCTACTTTTAGATTCTCAATAAATAATATTTTTTGAGTCCCCCCCCCCCCCATTTTCTATAACCAGCCAAGGTAAAACCAATGTTGTGCATCTGGTCAGGGTCAGGAATTTGAGTTTGTTTGTTTTTTGGGGGGAGAATGGGCACCATTTACTCTATTTGCCTAAGGCACCAAAATGCCTTGTCCCAGCCCTGTGCCAGATTGATACCACAGTAGGCAGTCCCCCTGTGGCTTGTCTACTGCCCTCTGCGACTGCCAGAGACAGACCACAGGGGGCAGGGGCCAGGCAGCAGGGGGCAGCTTCTGCCTCCGACAGCCTGTCTCTTACCCTCTGGAGCCACAGGGAGCAGGAGACAGGGGTTAAATCTCTGCCCCCTGAGACCTGTCTTCCACCCTCTGCAGCCACTGAAGACAGACTGCAGGGGGCAGGAGACGAGGGGCAGATGACAAAGGGGCAGATGACAAAGGGGCAAATCCTCACCTCTGTGGCCTGTCTCAAGCTCCCTATGACCAATGGAGAGAGATGGCAGTGGGCAGAAGACAAGGGGGCAAGTTCTGCCCTCCACAGCCTGTCTCCAGCCCATTGGGACCACCGGAGACAAGCTGCATGGGCTAGGAGGTAGGAGCAATTGGCAGGAGACAGAGGAGCAACTCCTCTTTGGAAGGGGCAGAAGACATTCCGCAGGGGGCAGGAGAAAGACCACAGGGGACAACTCCTGCAGTATGTCTTCTGCGGGGAGGAAGGAAACAAACAGGAACCTGAAGATGTGGGGAGCAGGAAAGGAGCAGATAAGTACAGTACTTACCAGGGTGTCATCCTCCCAGGCAGCGAGGATGTCATGAAAAAGCTGTGCGCGCTACCCAGCTAAACTTTTATAGTCTTATGATGCTACTCCAGAGCCACATTATTTAAAGAACCCCTCACAGCCATTTGGCTGCAAGAGGTTTTACTGACCTTCCTGGGGGAATGTTAGGGGATACTCATTTGCGGGAACCATCCGCCCAATCCGGGAGGGTTGACAAGTATGGATTAGCTGATAGACATTGTGATTTTGATGCCGAAAAGAGGTCCATCTCTCTCTGCATTTCTATTAGAGTGACTTTAAAGGGGTTCTCGTTGCCGGCCGCTTGTTGCTAAGAACAGTTCGGCCCTGCATTTGAATGATTGCACACACTCGGATATACTTGGATTTCCCATAGAAGTGAATGAGGAGGACGGCACTACCACCTACCACGTCACCGGACACTATTGTGAAAATCTCTACTATTTCAGCAATGTGTATTGAAACAGTTGATTTCCTCACACAGGTTTGGCATGTCTTATTTTTAGCTGTTTAGGCTGTTTCTTGGAAATACAGCACATGAGTAATTTTCAGGAAATAGATCTTCGCATCAGAAATGCGATGGCTTTCTCTCCTATGCAGGACCGCAGTTTTTCTCACTGATTAGTAGTGTTGAGCGATTATTATCGACAAAGTTGAAATCGGCACGGTTTTTATGTTGATCGGATTTTTTCGATCACGCGATAATTTAGGTTAAAATCTGCGCATAATCTATTAATATCGCGCCATTTTCAGCGCTTCCTGTCATTTTGGCGGCCAGCAAATCAGCTTAGAGAATAGAGCAGGGTGAGATGTGTGTGCGACGTCATGACTGGGATGTGTATGGTTGCGATTGGCTGGAAAAATCACATGACCTCGTTTTACATAGAACAGCCCTTCCTGTTCTGCCTCAGTGTGTGTCTGTGTATCATAAGAGCAGGACGTGTGCTCGGTCTCTGTCAAAACAGCTCAGCGAAACTGTTCTATTTGTTCACACAGACAACTATGCTTTTAGCTGTGAACATTAGAACTTAGGTAGATTAGAGATTTGCAGATTTTAGTTACTTAGGCTGAGAATTTTAAAGGAGCATCTAGCGCTGTACAGCCACGGGGGAGAGGGGGGGCTGCGGGCGAACACAGACAGACAGACAGGCTCTTTAAAGGAGAGTGGATATTGTGCAGCCCAGACTGTGTTTAGAGTTTAGACCCTGCATTGCAATGGGTTTTTATTAACACTTTTTGGCCAGTTTTTTGGTGAAATATTACTTGTATGTTGTGCAGCCTGTACTTATATTAGGATACAGATCTTTTCTAGTAACTGCAGGTGTATTTGATAGGTGCAAAACTCCACTTTTATTATCCGTATACATTTCAGATAGGTGTTTTTTTCACTTTGGCGCAGGCCAGCTTTGTTCATAGAGCCACCTTGCACTTAAATTTGAATACAGCAATTTTGTAGTCACCGCAGGTGTATTTGATAGGTGCAAAACTCCACTTTTATTATCCGTATACATTTCAGATAGGTGTTTTTTTCACTTTGGCGCAGGCCAGCTTTGTTCATAGAGCCACCTTGCACTTAAATTTGAATACAGCAATTTTGCCGTCACTGCAGGTGTATTGATAGGTGCAAAAACCACCGTTTGTTATCCGAATAGTTTTTAAATAGCTGTATTGCACATGGTGCGGCCCTAGTTTTTTCAAATAGCCACGTTGTACGACAATTCTGATAGAAAAATTTTCTAGCAACTGTTCTCGTTTGTCATTGCTGCAAAAAACACAATTTCTCATCTGTGTAACTTCTGAATAGTTTTATTGGGCTCGTTGAATCTCAGTTTGGCGCAGATAGCGCACTTGTATGATATTTTGTTGAAACTAATCCAAATTCCTAGTCCTAATGGGCATTTGTAAATTCCCTGGGGACTGAAGGAGGAACACTGTTGATTTTTGTCTTACGTTCTTCCCCCAGGACCGCATTATCACAGGTTAATTCGCGAGAAACATTTCAGTTTCTGAATCCTAGTTGGGCTTGTCAGGAAATTAGAGGGTATCTGAAGAATAGCTAGTTGATTTGCCGTTTTTAATAAGAGGAACTTTCCAAAACCTTCCATACCTCTCAAATTTTTATCCTTTTGTTACATGGAGTAAAAATAGCCAGGTTGTAAGAGAGGCAAAAGGAGGGGGGTAGGGGACATGGAGGTAGAGGTTTAAAACGAGAGAAGGTGGCTCCCTTACAGTGCTGTTTGATAAACGCATTGCCAGCGGATCGTTTGATTGCAGGACAGTCAGCATGTTCTTCCGGCTGGGTACTGGGACCCTTGTGAATTCAGTATACGACAACAGCGTCGCCAATCTGTCCTTCAGTGGTAATGCAACCATGCAGCCGAGCAGACTTACCTCTATCCTCCCAGTCTCGGCCCACAAATGTCGTCATCAGCATCATCGGCAATCCATCCAACATTGAAGCGAAGTGCAGCACACATGTCAAACTCCACTGTGGAACATCAAATTTTCTGAGACCTCTTGATGACAAATGCGGTTGGGGTCATTAAGGCTTTTCAAAGACCTCAGACGGCACAAAGAGGATGATTTTCTCTGCTGTGACGACCCAGTTCCAGTTATGATGCCTTCAGAGGTGGAGATGGGGAAGCCGGTCAATCTGCAAAAATTCGGGTGCGGGTCAGCAAACGCCTGCAGTCCTCTTGCATGTAGCCGCTGCTCTGGATTCAGAATGTCAGGACGACAAGTCACCTGTGTTGATGATGATGTTGATGACGGGACATTGCGGTATCCAAATGTGCTTTTCAGCTGGAATTTGCTTGCGAAGCGCCATTTATCATGGATGTGGGGTAAGTCAATTGGGTAGTGGTCAGTATGGGTCCCCGCCTCAATTAGGAGGAGTCCGGTCACAGATGTCCGGATGATATGATTCCGCCAGCCACGGTCAGGCGGAAACCCGCTCCTCGCTATCGCCGTCAAAAAGGTCTGGACCTCTCAAGCCTAGGCCTTCTTTGAGAAAGCCTCTTGATTCACCCAAGCGATGTCATATGCGGCCTTTGCCGGTAAACGCATAAATATAGTAGAGGCCAAAGAATCTTAGGTGTTTAACCAACACCAACATGTTCTAGTCACATCGCAGCGATATAGCATGAGTTGAATATGGAGGCATCACTTGGCCAAAAAAAGGCACAGAACGATGCCGGGACTTCCAACCACTGTCACAACCCTTCTGTCTACCGCCTTCTCCTCGCCACCACCAAGGCGTTCCTCTGCTGGCCCATGTCTCTCAGAGTCATGATCAGGATCAGCCTCCGCCACCAGCACACCAGAGGCCCATTCCTACCCATTACTCCTTTCCACAGTTTGTACGACCTGCACGCGTACAGCGGCCAGGTCAAGCAGCCAGCTTCTGTCTTCCAGGTTTGGGAGCAGAAGAAATACTTTAACCCAAAAAACCATCCCAAAGCAATGCCTGGGAATGTCGGCATTGGATAGCTTTTGGCCTTGGAATGTTGCCTTTCCGATTTGGTGTGGGACACAGAGGGTTCCGCCCACGTCATGGCCCTTGCCTGCCCCCCAAATACCAAATTCCGAGCAGTAGTGTTGAGCGAATTTTTAATCGGGACCACAAGTTGAAATCGGCAAGGTTTTTATGGTTATCGAAATTTCCAGATCATTGCAAATAATTAAAGGTTAAAATCTGTGATCATCTATTATAGATCGCGACTTTTTCGGCAGCTACTGTAATGTTTGGCGGCCAGACAAATCAGATTACAGCAATAGTGCGGGTGAGATGTGTGGCGACGTTCAGTGACTGGGATGTGTATGGTTGTGGATTGGCTGGAAAAATCACCATGTCCTGTTTTTACATAGAACAAGCGTTTCCTGTTTCAGCCTCAGTGTCTCTCTGCAGTTCTCATAGGGATAGGAACTGCGCTTCTGCTGTGGCCACAGCTCAGCGAAAATTTAGTCTATTTCTGCAACAGAGAAAACAGGAAACCTCTTACTATTTAGCTGTGATCCTCCTCAAATTTAGAGATTAAGATTAAGATTTTATGTAGTTAGCTAGAGAATTTTAATAGCTGCATCTACCGCTGCTAATTACGGCATGGTGGGACGGGGGGGTGGCCCCCAACGGGGCGAACACAGGACCAAGCTCTATTTATAACGAAACACATGGATAAAGTTCTCACAAGACTTAGTGTAGACATTGTGTGGGAATATCTTATTATTTAAACAGTTTGCTATTGAATATTTCCTGGATATTGGACAAGCCTGATTTTATTGGATACTCATTAAGTTTCTAGTAACTGCAGGTCTCTTTGTTAGCTGCAAAACTCCACTTTTATTATCAGTATACATTTCAGATCGGTGTTCATTTTCAATTTTACCCATTGCCCAGTCCAGATTTGTTGATAGACACCTTGCAGTTAAATTTGAATCCAGCAATTTTGTTTTGATTAGAGGGATTTGGAGAATGCTTGGTCGATTATGCAGTCTTTAATTAGTGAATTTCCATAAACTATTCCAATACCTTCTCAAATTTTTATATTTCTGAACATGGAGCGAAATGCAGGTGCGGTTGTTGTAAGCAAAGCAAAGAGGGTGGGTTAGACATGGAGGTTAGAGGTACGAGGAAGGTTATCCTTCCAGTGCTGGTGACAACACGCATGGCAGCGGATCATCAGTTGCAGGGACCGTAGGCTGTCATCGCTGGGTCAGGGCTGTGAATCTAAGTAACGAAACATCGTCGCAAATTGTCCTTCCACACGTGCGTTAATGCAACTGCACTCTAGCAGGTCTTACCTCTCGTCCTGCAGTCACTGCCAACAAATGGTTCGTTATTCAATCAGCATCATCAGCATCAGTCAACATGAAGCAGCCCAAATGTAAACTCGTGGTAACCACCACTGGGATAATCCATTGTCTTGATGACCTCTTTGATGACAAAAATGCTGGTTTGAGGGTCAGGAAGGCATGTAAAAGGATCAAGAGGATGTTTAGTCTGCTCTGAGCCCAGTTACTGCATGCAACATCAGTCGGAGTGAAGGATAGCGTCAATCCGGCAAAAATCACCGGTGCGGTCGGAAACGCCTGTGCAGTTGCCCCTTGCTTGAGCTCCCGCAGCTTCTGGGATGCAGAAAGGAAGAAGTCAGGACCGATCAAGTCACCTGTGTTGATTGCTGATGGTGACGACCATTGAGGATCCAAGCTGGTCTTTTCGCAGAATTATGCTTGCGAGCGCTTCATTCACTTGACGAGGAGGAAGACGATGGGGTAGTGTTCAGTACGGCCGTCCCCGCCTCAAAAAGGCGAGAGGGTGGTTTGCCAGAAGTCCCGACTGAACTTGATTCACGCCTTGCACCAGGTCAGTGGAAACCCCGCTCACTCGATTATCGCCTGTCAAAAAGGTCCAGTGACCTCTCAAGCTGGGCTTCTGAGCATGCCTCTGTTTCTCTACAGCGTGTCATATGCAGCCTTTGCCGTAAGCATAAAGTTTGAGAGGCATAAGAACCTTAAGTGTTTAAACCACCACCAACATGTCTAGGTCACATGCAGCAAATGCATGAGTTGAAATGGAGGCAAAACACTAGGCCAAAAAAAAGGCAAGACCGATGCCGGGCATACAACCCACTGTCACAACCCTCTGTCTCCGCCTCCTCATCCTCTGCCACCACCAAGCGTCCTCAGCTTGCCCATGGTCTCTCAGAGTCATTGAAATCCTGGTTCAGCCTCCAGCTTCCGCCTCACATGTCTGCCCACGAGTACCACCAGCACCACCAGAGGACCAATTCATAACCATTCCTCTTCCACCAGTTTGACGAAACCTGACGCGATACATAAGGGCCAGTTCTAAGCCCAGCTTTGTCTTCAGAGCTTTGGGAGGCTGAAGAAAAACACTAACCCAATACATATCCCAAAGCCAAAAAGCCTCGCATGTCGCGCTTAGCCAGGCTTTTGGGCCTTGGAAATGTTGCCTTTCTGTCTGGTGGAAACAGTTTGGTTCCGCCTCGTAATGGCCCTTGCCTTGCCCCCATACCAGATTGGGCCGAGCAGTTATATTCTTGCCAGGATAAAAGCCGCCCTTGCCCTGGCCAGGCCACGTGTCATCTATAATTTCAAGCGCGTTGTCTGCAATTGTAGTCTGGGAAACAGTCCATTTGACCACCCGACACATGGACTAGTAAGCACGGCAAGGCCGCTTTATCTCTGTGACAGCTCACTGGGTGAGCTGGGAGGGATGTCTTGGTGGTGACGGTGGCTCTCAGGTCGGCGCACGCTCTTCAAAAAACCGCAGGAGATGGTGCAGGGTTCTTTCCCCCAAGGTCCTCTAGGTGGCCATTCACGGGCCAGAGAAACCAGGCGTGCTGAAATTATATCTGTCTTGGAGACACGTCCACACACAGGTCAGGAGCTTTGGTGGACTTCTTTCTCGCAACGAGGACCGAGCGCTGGCTGGGTGAATAAGAAAACCTTGTGCCAGGAAGGTGGTGAGTGATATCGGTCAAAATCTGCTGGCCGCCTTAAGATCGGTAACATGTTCATGAACCTGTGTCCAGAATTTCTAAAGAGCTAACCGGGGTCTGATGCTGCTGGGTAAGCTCGAACTGGTTATGAGGTTTCGCACTTCCGCCATTCGTACCCTGCTTCGTCACGCAATGGGCTGCGTTGCAGCGTCGATCGGCCTCCCGTTCAACCGTTCTCATTGTTGACGGGTGGCATCAGATGGACATTTTCCAACCCTCCACATGCTCCAGCGATTTGTGGCAGAGCAGCGCAATGCCATTACGCGTAGAAGTGACGATGGCGTGACACGACTAGCGGTGCGGACCTCGGGGAGTTGAGCCCCACCGAGAGTGGAGGGCAGGTGAAAAGAGCTCTGCACCAATCCTTGCCAGTTTGAAGAAGCCAACAAAATGGCCAGTTGCAGACATGCCTTTGTCAGCATGGAGCATGGTGGTGATCTTAGTTCTGGAAACGATCGTTGGACCATCTGAAAACATCATTAGTCCGCCGGTGAAGGAGGAGGGAGACAGACACAGATGGGAAATGGAGCCTTTCTCTTTGGCGAATCCACAAGGCCGACAGTTTAACAATTTGATCTGTCTTCTTTAGGCAGTGGTGGCGGGGTTCAGTCTAGTTGCAAAGGGCAGGCGCATCAGCTCCTCAGGGTGTATTATCTGAGGGCAAGTCCTAGGGCTTTTGTTGAAGTCGTTGCCGGAGAGGAACGCGGAGGAGGAGGTATTCCTAGACACCGAGTTACCGAAAGTACCTGCTTGGATAAGAGGTTGGCAGCGCGAATTTGGAGGCGGAGGAGGAAGATGAGGAAGATAAGTTTGCTAGTGCCTCAACCCGAGGCTTAGAAATCAAGGCTCCATCTATCTCATGTGTGCTTGTGCTCCATTTTTCCTCCAAATGTTCCTCGCATTAAGGCCATCAAATGAGCATACAGTTACTGGGTTGCCACCTCCTGGATACACCGGTACAAATCAAAGCTCTCAGCCACTTTCCTTCCACCCACCCAAATAGGAGAGTAAAATGCAGACTATGGAGACCTTGCTGATTATCAACTGGTGACCCAATCTGTTTCGTCTGCTTTCATGTTCGTCAAATGTCTCGGTGCGTGGGAACAACGGTCAGCGACGTGACAGCTGTAGAAGTGCCAAGGTAAGCCGCAGCGGCAGCAGTCAGCAGCAGGGCAATGTGGCAGATAGCCTTAATGGGTGACCTTATGAATCTTTATTTTACCACCTAACCAACGCATGTAATGCAGGGCACACATCCACACCACAGAGACCAGCTTAAGATCATTGGTGCACGACTATCTGCGTCTCAACACCGTTGTTTTTGATGTGTTCCGGAACCCAATTGACTTCTGTCGTATCCAAATTGGAATGCAATGACTCGAGCAACGCTCGGCCTGCATAGAGGTGTTGTCCTGACCCAGCATGCCAGCGTCATATTTGAGCGGACCTCAGCACAGGCTGGAGAGTCATTACAGACAAACGCATCCGGCTTTCACAATAATGTGGATCGTTTGACTTTCATCAAGATGACATCAGGCATGGATCTCTGCTGATGTTGTGGCTCCAAATTGCCGAGGTCACCGATTAGTTGCCGATATTACTTCACATTTCCTCTTGAACAGAATGGTCCTCTTGAAACTTTTTTTTAAAAATGGAATCATTTTCTTACTGCAATTTTTATTATCACTTCCAAAAGTTCATTTTGTGGTTTTGCTGTGTGGAGACTGTATAAAAGACACCAGGTTTCATTGACAAAAAACGGTTATTCCATTTATCACTTCTTCTTTAGAATTTTTCGCATTGTCAACTGCTTTTGGGGGTTCATGGTGGGTGCTCGTGAGATACAGCTATAATCATAGTCCTTTGGAAACAGAAAAATGTGGCTTTTAAGTGGCATTTCTAACATCACAATTTTTAACAGTGGCTGAGAAAGTCATTTTATAAATTTTTTGGGTCATGCTGCTTTGGAAATGCAGCAATTAACTTACAGGTCCTATTCTAAAAAAATGTTGTTTCTAACAGAACGTTTGTGTCTTCACCAATTGTCAATAAGTGGCTCAAAGGTATGTTTTGAATTTTTGGGGGTATTTTGCTGTGAAATGCTGCTCAGACTACAGGTCCTATTGTAAAAAATTTGGTTTCTAAACCAGACATTGTTCTTCACAATTGTCAAAAGGCTCAAGGTGATGGTGCTGTCAAAAATCAGGAATAGGTAGGACATGTTAAATGGAACATATGCAAAATTACTTGTTTTGCAAGATCTTTAAAAGAGCTTGCAATCCCTGTTGGTATAGACAAACACAATATTGAAATACAGTTTAAAAAAAGAGAAACAAAGATGTGATGGGATTCCATCCCTATTTTAAAAATATGTGGTTTTCTTGAATATTAACTACTAAAAAACTGGCATGAACAAAAATAGCTGATACAAATATTCCTCCTGAATTGTACAAGGAGGTCAGGAGACTTGAAACAGTTGTAGGTTACCCGGGACAGGTATAGTCAATGTCCAGTTCAACTAAAATGGTGGTTAAAAGACTCCTTTTTCCGGCACTTTTTTTTTTTTTTTTTCAAATTCCAAACTTTATTTAAAAAGCAAGCATTACACCCGTAATGATTGGGAAAAATAAGCATATTGAAAAGGAGCACATGGTAAAATACACATCCAAATAGGTCTTGCAAAAGCAATAGACATATGCACAGAGAGCGCTGATAGAGCTTTACATATAAACCTATACGGCAGACAAGCTAACATGATATAGGTCTCCTGGTTACATAAGAAGCACGAACCTGGGCACTCTGAATCTGATTTGTTAGAGGAATTACTAACAGTAAAACCACAATAAACTGTTCGCTGTTACCACCACTAATGTAGAAAAAATCAAATAAATAAAAATGTATCTGAACGGACGTTGGTCGCACGGCTCCACACCCACACAGGAGAAGAGAAAGGAGCAATCCAATCCGCGAGGGAGGAAACTAGCCGCCCCCACTTGCTGACCACGCGCAGGCTCGCAACAGAAGCAAAATCAGGGGAAGCTGTTAAGGCATTTCCATGGGCCCCCACAACCCGCCAAATCTTCTCTACCTTCATATTGTCTAGACCTGCAGTTCCTCCATGCGTTGGAGGAGAGTCTATCTAACTCGAGTGTCCGATAAGAAGACACTACAGTCGGGTCATGAAGAAGGGGGGGGGTCGCCGATCTCGAACGCCCAGAGTCTCTGAATTAGAGCTCTAGAGCTGCACAGGAGATGAGGACGCTGGTGAGTGTGTGGTGTGTGTATGTTTCGCCTTTCTCGTTCACTACTGTTTGTGCGCACGCTCGCTCTATTTTGTTGTCGTCTACATGGGATCCTGTCGTATGATCTGTCAAGCAGCATGACGGCATTATGCCGGCTCAATGGGGGTCGTCTTTGTTAGCAGGAGATGCCCATCAGTACATCTCGCTCATACGCTGTTTTCGTGGTGAGTATGATTGAGACATACTAGTGATTCAAACCACAGAATCGAGAAGTGTTGCTGTGGAGTAGTGTAGTCCGCCAGCGCACGAGCTCCACCACACATGTCCCATCGTCTCTTCTGCTTGGCCACATCTCCTGCACTGGTGGAGAATGACTTGCCGGTGTCAGTGTGAGATGAATAAGCATGCAAGTATGAGGCATATTGTAGATCCTGTTGATTACCATCGGGAGATAATTTTGAAATTAAGCTCCTTGAAGACGGCAGGAAATACTGATTTATATGCTAAATATAAGTTCGTCATTTTAGCGGAAATAGATCTTTGAAAATTTCCCGCTCAAAGGCAGCTGATGGGGGGGGGGCATGCTCGGGTCGACCCTTGCACAATAAGTCGATATATTTGTGAGATGAGATGACGTGACAGGAGAAGCTCATCTCGAGTAGGTCGCGCATAGGCTCTATTGCTCTAGAGGTCGTGGCGCTGTTTACAGGTCCGGGTTTGGCAGTTGTTCGCTTTGGTGTCCCTGTATCTTGTCAGTTATTAGCTAGTAGCGTGTGATAAAGAAGTGAGATAGATGTGTACACTCGTTAGGGTACCTGAGCCGGAACTAGTCTTAAGTGTGAGGCGTGACCAACTTCACGGCATCGTCGGGTGTGTAGTGCACATGGTCTCGGGCCAAGACTTCAGGGAGGAAAGGGTAAGCAGGTCCCTTGGAACAACAATGGGGTTGTGGTGCCTCTACTAGTTATCAATGCCGCGAGCTCAGGAGGCGATCCAATGACCGGGGTTTCAATGGACATTGGCCCGAACAGGTCCATCTGCCTAAAATGTCTACTCTGTGAGCATCGGTTTGCTTGTGCAAAACCCGCTGGCGGGAACAAAACAGGATTTGGGGAAACTCCTAGTTCCATTGCAGTGCTGTCAGTGGTGCCTCACACATGAGGATTCCAGCGAGACCCACAGTTTGGAGTTCTGTATGGATGAACCTGTCCAAATATTCTAAATGTGGTAGGCCGCAAAAGTATAAGCTTTTATATCCGGGCAGGGATAGGGCCCCCCTGCCTAACGTGGTCTATGAGCGTTATTCCTTGACTATCCTGGGCTTCTTCTTGCCCCAAATTAAACGGAAACTGATGTTATTTCCTTTGGAGTGACTTGAAAAAGGAACCGGAGGAGGAGAGGTATCGTCTGAACAGATACAAAAGCAGGGGAGGATATTCATCTTTCACTATATTGATACCGGCCGATCCAGGAGAAGTCTCACATTTCCCAAGCGCTAGATCGGAGGAGAGGATAGCCATTATGGGGGGCAAAGTTCAATATCAAGGTTTTCGAGACAGATCTCTCGAATGGTAATACCCCCAGATATTTAAGGGAATCCTGTTGCCCATGACGGAAACGGGAAGATTGTTTCAGCCTCTCCCATCTCCTCATTCCCAAATTCAATTCCCAAAGCCCACACTTTTTCTTGATAAATTATCTTAAAGTTACTCAGGGAAACCGAAAAGGTCTTAAGTGTCTTCATTAAAACCGGGAGCGAGGTGGGTGGGCTTGGGTCAGATAGAAGATCAGACGTCATTCAGCGAAGGCGGGGAACACTGTATTGCACATTCTACACTGGAATCCCCGGATTATCGGGGTTGTACCAAAAAGAAGAGTCGTCTCCTTAGGGCAGAGCACCGGTAACGAACAGGCTATGTAGAGTTTTTGTTTTGCCTTTTCGCCCTCTACTTTGCTTTCTCAAGACTCGGTGGGACAAAAGCAAATTGAGGATTTGTTACAACCAACAGAGGGCGCTGTAGACTACAGAGGCAGAGTTACAATTAAGATATTGTTTAATGTTATAGCGCTTGCCCCCTGGATTGAAAGGACTGAGTGGACCTGAGACAAAAGAGCAATTATCTTTAACGTCTTAACAAAAGCGGTAAACATCTTTTACATCGCAACAGTGCATCCAAAACAGTCGCCTAATATTCCCACATTGGTAGTGGGACTACACACACATTTTTCTCCATAAAAAATATTTTTTATAAGTTACTTACCAATACTTTTTGAAGACGATCTATTAAAAAATGTTTTTGGCTCAGGGCTGCAGAGTGGTAGCAGACGTCCTCGCACTATAGGCAGTCTTTTGGTCCTAACCTGTACAACCCCACCAACCTCCACCAACTGGCCTCAAACATCAGGGATTTTACAAGGTGTGGGTCATACCATGTGCTCTTTTTCTCAGGTCACTCAGTCCTTTCGCAATCTCAGGGGACAGCGCTTTAACATTAAAACAATATCTTAATTGTAACCCTGCCTCTGTAGTCTACATCATGAATGTACACCTTGCCCACTTGTAATTATGTTGGCTTTCCTGACGGCCTCCACTATACGCAAATATAAAATTCGAAGTGTGTGAACACCTTCAATTACATTGAAAATCCGGCCAATCGCAAGTATTTCTAACGCAGCACGACATTTTATCAACTCCTCACCAATCCAGCAATACATTTTTCAGGGCATTTGCTATAGAAAAGGTCCAGTTTAGGCAAAACGATGGGAGGTAATCCTTATTTACCGATTACGTGATGTAGAGAAGCCCTTTTTGGATCGTTTGACTTTAAACACATTAATGGCCTCATGTGCACGCAACATACGAAATGAATTCCTTTATCTTTATTTAATGTTATATATTTTGATAGTTTTTGTTATAGCGCCTGGCTGTTTCAGTTTTTCATTATAGGTTTTTTTTTTTTTCTTCCCCTCTTTTTTTTTTTTCTTTTTCAATCTTATGTCGTGCATATGTGTAATTCTTGCTCTCGTTTGTTCCATGTTTTTACTTTCTTTTCTGTTCTCTTAGGGACTCTATATTTGAATGTGTATCTCTCTTATGTGTATTTGGAGATTGTATTTCATTTTATTTAAGTTGTTTTTATCTCAAGTTCTAGTGCCCCCGCGTCAGATTGTTATTGAGGCAGTCTGTTGTAACATGTAATCTATGTATTGCGCCGACTGATCTATGCTGTCTTTGTCTGCCATGTCCGCTTCGCGGGTGCACCAATCTTTTTGTCGGTGCAGGCGACGGCGGGCGGTTCTGCAGCGCCAAATATCGGTGCGAAGGCGCCAAATGCCTGCCCCTGACCTGTGGTTTGTGGTAAGATTCCGGCTCCGCTCGATTCGGTACCGACTCCTCTGGCGCCCAGCGCAGTCGCTGTCTGGGATGCGGATATTGCGCCCGGGCGCCGGCCCGTTCCCCACCACCTTCCCCCCCCCTTCTTACACATGGTTACGGATTATGTTCAGTGCAGGACATGTGACCGGAGCCCCAGACAATTTTTGTTGCTCATCTTCCTTTTTTACAGGCTGCCTCTTCTCTGCCAGAGGTGAATTATATCAGCTGTTCATCACCATGTATATTTAAACACTTCCTGTTTCCTGTGTAAAACATGCTATGATTAAGGGGCAGTCGCCCTGAAACGCGTAAGCTTCATTCATCTCCCCTGTGCATGTTTGCTGTTTTATTTTAATATTACTCAATAAATATTGGATTTTTTATTGGCCTTTGGAGGACCATACGTTTGTGCTTGCTATAGTGCTATCTCCCTAGCCCGGAGGGTCCCTGCAGCATACTGGATCACGGTGAGCTGACTTTTTTTTTTATTTTGTGAGTACACCCCAGGACTACCAAGGACAGTACAATAAAGAAGTGGGCCAATAAGGATAAGACAGTACACCCCAGAACTACCAAGGACAGTACAATAAATAACTGGGTCAATAAGGATAAAACAGTACACCTCAGGACTACCAAGGACAGTACAATAAAGAACTGGGCCAATAAGGATAAGACAACACTGGGTCACTATGGATAACACAGAGAGCCACTAGGCCACCAGGTCAAATACAATGCAGTGTTAGCTCAGCACCTCCTCGAAGTTTCTCCACTGGACCATCAGGATGTGAATTCTGTACTGTGAGTTCACAGGGAATGGACACTTCTCCTTTTTTCCACTTTGTGACCTTGTCCTCCTGTACGGGCCGAGCTGATGGACTGTATGTCATGGGATTCAGTTGCTATTGGGGTAAGTAGGAAGCAGATGCCTCATGATTGTGATTATTGATACCTCGACCTGATATCTCCTGCCTCATCGTCTCTTCCACCCAGTGCTCAATGACTGCATTTTAATAAGAATATTCTATTATAATTTTGTTTGCAAATATTTTTTCCCGTTTGATCATGCTCGGTCTGTTTTCTCCCCTTAATGTATTCATTCAGTGTTTAGATCTGACAGCACATTGTTCACTTATGGCTACATTTTGGAAGGGAGATTATAGGTCAGGAAAGAACTTCACGGATTTTAAGATCACCGAGTGTCAAGCTACTGCAAATCCTCCATTCACTAAGCCTCTAATCATTAAGCTGAGTAAACCTAATATGACTTAATTAATATACTGTAACAGTACGTTTCAAGACCTCACAGATAATGAGATGCAAATGCAATGCTAATGAGCTCTCCACATGTATTTCATATTCAGCTTCCGTTCACTCGAATGCATTAAGCTTGGTTGAGTGGATGGGTGGAACATCCCGCAGGTCAATAGTGGAGATGGCAGGAGCCCCGGTAACTTATAGGTAAGGGAGTTGATACATACATGATATAGGACCGGTACCTTGTTTCATAAAAACTGAATCATACATGCATTGCTTCCAATACAAGCCCCCAATGTGTGGTAGGAGTGTGCACCCAATACAATCGCAGTGTACACCCTATAGCAGGTAAGGTTAAACTCATTCTCTCTAAGGGCTACATCATCATTACGGTTGCCCTCATAGGCCATTGGAGGGTGGCTAGGCTGCCTGGGTAGAGTTGTTAGAACTGTGCCACTGCCTGTGAGTTGCTGAACTTAGTGGTATGGAGGTGAGCACAGGAGCTCTGAATCCATGATGGTGCCTACTCCATGTGCCATATTTACTATTTTGCCATAGGCAAACTTAAACTCTATCAGTTCTCTAACTATAAAACACTAAAACGTAACTTTTATTATATATAACACTAAACCTCTATACACACTATTAAAAACCTGATTGCTAATCTCTCAATATCTCCCGGTCTGCTCCTGAAGGAATAGCTCCTTTCCTATTATCAAGTCTGGTGGGACACCGCCTATTAACAGGAGAACCTTATATATACAGTAATTTACTAACTCCAGTGGGGGATCCCAAGCATCCTACTTGGGCAGTCATCCCTAATCTAATGGACATAAAAAATATAAGGTTTACTTGTGATACCTTCTGCAGCAGGTAACACTTGTAGACAGAGGTGAGAAATCACAATTTAAAACGTCATGCCTGACCTCCCCAATATGTTTCACCAGCTAAACTGGCTTCATCAGGGGTTAGACGTCCGGTCCCATGTGGTCTAAGCTCACTTCTTTTTATATCATGTTAGGTACACACCCTAATAGTCATACGCAGGGTAAGAAAACTGGTTGGAGGAAGGATCAGAGAAAAAGCAAAGGTTGGACAATTAAGAAAACACATAAAAAATCATCTACTCAAACAGTACAAGATCAGAATCCTCAGAGATGCCAATCAAGAGAAGGACCAGTGGGATCAAATACATTGTCCTCTTCTGCATCCTGTGGTGTGGTGGCCCATGGTGGGGGAGCACAGGCAATGATGTCAAATGGCAACAAAAATATGCCACCAGTGGCAGGAGATGGACAGGTTGTGAACACAGTGCAAACTCAATCTCAGGAGCATTCAAAAATGCAAATGCATCCACTTTTTTTAGAACAACCAAGGGAGGTCGAGAGAAGGGGAATTATCAGAAATAACAAAGGATGGAGCACTACAAGTGATTAACTTATCCTCTTATAGACTAACGGAAAATCAAAAACAGGTGTTGTCATACGGTCTTACGTTCACTCCCATGCCCAAATTTAATGAATTTGTATGGGTAAAAGATATTAATCTCTTTGCTAGAAAGTTGGCTTTGCATAAATATCATAAAAATAAAAGTAATGATGAACAAACCTTAGGAAACTAGAGGAGAAAAACATTGGGTGATCTTGAACAATTGCAGGTTGAAGGTGAAGGAGACCACATAATTCTAGATATACCTTTGACTAATTTGAAACCAAAATCTAGGAATACACCTCCGATATCACAATATAATTTATTGGATACGTTTGTGGAAGTAGTAACGCAAGACATAAAGAAACTAGCACTCAGACGACAACCATCTTCTTTAAATTTAAAATGGGAGGAAGAAGTAGCTATTGCAGAACTACAATCTAACAGGGAGATAGTAATCAAACCCAGTGACAAGGGTGGTAATATTGTCATCTTAAATAAAAGTGACTATAGAGCGATGGTTGAGAGAATACTTGGTGATTCAGAAACATATGAGAGGCTTCCAAAAGATCCAACTAATGAGTATCTGAAGGAATTAAAAGGATTTTGAACCTGGGAAATGAGAAAAAAATGTATTAATGAGGAGGAAGAGAAATGTATGCTCCTGAAGGAAGGAGGGGTGAGACATTTGGGGTGGTGTGGGGGAGGGGGAGTGGAGTGCTGTGTGGGAGGGGTGAGTCATGTGAGGTGCTGTGGGGGAGGGGGGAGTGTGTTGTTGTGGGGGAGGGGTGAGACATGTGGGATGCTGTGGGAGAGGGGCAGGGGGGTGCTGGGGCGGTGGGGTGAGACATGTGGGATGCTGTGGGAGAGGGGACGGGGGGGTGCTGTGGGGGAGGGGTGAGACATGTGGGGTGCTGTGGGGGAGAGGGGAGTGGAGTGCTGTGTGGGAGGGGTGAGACATGTGAGGTGCTGTGGGGGAGGGGGGAGTGTGGTGTTGTGGGGGAGGGGTGAGACATGTGGGAGAGGGGTAGAGGGGTGTTGTGGGGGAGGGGTGAGACATGTGGGGTGCTGTGGGGGAGGGAGGAGTGGGGTGCTTTGGGCGAGGGGTGAGACATGTGAGGTGCTGTGTGGGAGGGGGAGTGGAGTGCTGTGTGGGAGGGGGAGTGGGGTGCTGTGGGGGAGGGGGGGGGGGGGGTGCTGTGGGGGAAGGGGAGTGGGGTGCTGTGGGGGAGGGGTGAGACATGTGGAGTGCTGTGGGGGAGGAGGGAGTGTGGGGGTGTAGGGGAGGGTTAAGACATGTGGGGTGCTGTGGGGGAGTGGGAGGGGGGGTGCTGTGGGGGAAGGGAGTGTGGGTGCTGTGGGGGAGGGGTGAGACATGTGAGGTGCTGTGGGGGAGGAGGGAGTGTGGTGTTGTAGGGGAGGGTTAAGACATGTGGGGTGCTGTGGGGGAGGGGGTGGGGGGGTGCTGTGGGGGAGGAGGAGTGGGGTGCTGTGGGGGAGGGGTGAAACATGTGTGGTGCTGTGGGGGAGGAGGAGTGGGGTGCTGTGGGGAAGGGGTGAGACATGTGGGGTGCTGTGGGAGAGGGGAAGGGGGGTGCTGTGGGGAAGGGGTGAGACATGTGGAGTGCTGTGGGGGAGGAGGAGTGGGGTGCGGGGGGGGAGGGGTGGACATGGGGGAGTGCTGTGGGGGAGGAGGGTGGGGTGCGGGGGGAAAGGGGGGTGAGAATGTGAGGTGGTTGGGAGGGGGGGGCATGTAGGGTGGTTCGAAAAAATGATGTTACGTGTATTCGATGATGATAGTTTTGTTGTCCCAAAATTATAGGGTTTTGTAGTGTTTAGTATTTTTAAAAAAAAATTCTTTTTTTGTTTTTGCGCTACAGCACCATTTTCGCGCCCAAACTGTTATGTTTTTTCCCCCCTTGGGCCTGAGTGAGGTGACATTTTTTGTGGAATTTTGTGGTATACAGCGATTTTTGATCATTTTGTTTGGGTTGGGTTTGGGGGGGCCCAGTGCACGTTTTTCCCGGGGGCCATAATTTTTAAAGAGGGCCTGACCCTATATAGTGCTTAGCTGTGCTCCACTATAAAGTGCACACCCCCATATATTTCCACCCTGGTTACACCCCATACAGACACCATAGGTCCCCCCCATACAGTGCAGTACACTTGTTACAATAAAATACCCTTTTGATTATTAGCACCCACAATATACCCCCTATAAACCCACTAAGTGCAGTAAACGACTGCTAGAACTGGGCCATCAACCAAACTTGCCATGCTGCTGCTAAACACAATACATTCTTTGTATAGTATAAGCTCCAGTGTTCTAGCCATATAGTGGTGACCACTAGCCCCATGTAAGCGAAAATACCATTAATACTCCTCATTGCCCGTCGATTGCCCCCCCGTGGAAAAGGTTTTCCCCGCTGCAATTTTTTTTTTTACCGTTACCATAGTGGGCCCTTTTTCACCTGTTACCTTTGTGGTCCTTCTTCCTGTAACCTAGTGGTCCTTTCTTCCCTGTAACCCTGTGGTCCCCCCTTTTTCACCCGAACCCTAGTGGTCCTTCTTTACCTGTTCCCTGTGTTCCCTTTTAACCCGTAACCAAATGGTCCCTTTCTTCACCCGTAACCATGTTTTCCTTTCTTCACCGTTTCCATAGTGGTTTCTTTTCATGTAACCATAGTGGTCTTTTCGACTGTAAACATAGTGTTCTTTTTCCCTGTAACCATGGGTTCTCTTTTCACCCCGTTTACCATAGGGGCCTCTTCTTACCTGTAACCTAGTGGCTTCTTCTTCCCTGTTACCCTAGGGTCCTCTTCTTCACCCCGAAACCTTGTGGTCCCCTTTTTTCAACCCGTCATAGTGTTCCTTTTCCCCCTTTACCATGTGGGTTTTTCCCTTTACCCGTTTCATAGTGGTTCTCTTCTTCACCTGTTACTATAGTGGTCCTTTTCTTCACCTGTTACCATAGAGTTCCTTTCCTACCCATTTTCCATAGTGGGGTCCTCTTTTCACCCGTTACATAGTGGTCCTTTCTTCACCTGTAACCCTGTGGCCTCTTCTTCACCTGTGACATAGTGGTCCCCTTCTTTTTATGTAACCAAGTGGTCCCCTTTTTTTACCTGAAAAATAGTGGTCCTTTTTCCCTGTTACCTAGTGGTCCCCCTTCTTCAATGTTCCATAGTGGTCCTCTTTTCAATGTAACCCTAGTGGTCCCTTCTTCACCTGTAACCCTAGTGGCCCCTTCTTCACCTGTTACCTGTCGTCCCCTTCTCACTGTTACCCTTTGGTCCTCTTCTTCACCCGTTACCCCAAATCGTCCCCTTTTTTCACCGTTCCATATGGTTCTTTCTTCACCCGTAAAACCTTATCTCCTCTTCATACCTGTTCCTAGTGGTCTCTTCTTCACCTGTTACCATAGTGTTTCTCTTCTTCACCTGTAACCATAGTGGTCCTCTTTTTGACCTGTAACCATAGTTTTCCTTTCTTCATGTTACCTAGTGGTCTTTTCTTACCCCCTTTAAACCTAGTGGTTTTTTTGACCTGTAACCCTAGTGTCCTTTTTTCACCTGTAACCATAGTGGCCTTTCTTCACCCGTAAAACCCTAGTGGTCCTCTTCTTCCCTGTTACCCTAGTGTTCTCTTCCCCATATTCCCCTGGGTCCCCCTTTCACCCGTTACCAAAAGGGTTTCTTCTTCCCCGTTACTATAGGGGTTTTTTTTCACCTGTTACCCTGTGTTTCCCCTTCCCACCTATTCCATGTGGTCCTCTTTTACCCGTTAACATAGTGGTTTTTCTTCACCCGTTACCATAGTGGCCTTTTTTTTCACCCGTTTCCATAGTGTTCCCCTTCCCCCACCAAATTTCCTAGTGGTCCCCTTTTTCACCTGTTCCTAGTGGTCCCCTTTCTTCCCCGTAACCCTGTGGTCCCTTCTTCACCTGTGACCTAGTGGGCCTCTTCTTTACCCTTTTAAAATATGGTCCTTTCTTCACGTAACCTAGGGTCTTTTTCAACTGTTTCCTAGTGGTCCCCTTTTTCAAAAGTCCATGTGGTCCTTTCTTCCCTGTAACCATAGTGGGCCCCTTTTTACCTGTAAAAAGTGGTCCTCTTTTCACCGTTACCCCTAGTGTCCTCTTCTCACCCGTTTCCATTGTGGTCTCTTCTTCACCCGTTTCCATAGTTCCCCTTCTTCACCCGTTACATGTGGTTCTCTTCTTCACTGTAACCGTAGTGTCCCCTTCATCACTGTTTCCCTAGGTCTCTTCTTCACCTGTTACCATAGTGGTTCTCTTCTTCACCTGTAACCATAGTGGTCCTCTTCTTCACCTGTAACCCTAGTTGTCCTCTTCTTCACCTGTTACCATGTGGTTTCTTCTTCCTGAAACCCTAGTGGTCTCTTTTTTACTGTAACCATAGTGATCCTCTTCTTACCTGTAAAAATAGGGTCCTCTTCTTCACCCGTAACCATAGTGGTCCTTTTTACCCGTTCCATAGTGTTCTCTTCCCCACCCTTTTTCCCTGTGGTCCTCTTCTTCACCTGTTACCATAGTGGTCCTCTTCTTCACCTGTTACCATAGTGGTCCTCTTCTTCACCTGTTACCATAGTGTTCCTCTTCCTCACCTGTTACCATAGTGGTCCTCTTCTTCACCTGTTACCATAGTGGTCCTCTTCTTCACCTGTAACCATAGTGGTCCTCTTCTTCACCTGTAACCATAGTGGTCCTCTTCTTCACCTGTTACCATAGTGGTCCTCTTCTTCACCTGTAACCATAGTGGTCCTCTTCTTCACCTGTTACCATAGTCGTCCTCTTCGTCACCTGTTACCATTGTGGTCCTCTTCTTCACCTGTTACCATAGTCGTCCTCTTCTTCACCTGTTACCATAGTGGTTCTCTTCTTCACCTGTAACCATAGTGGTCCTCTTCTTCACCTGTAACCATAGTGGTCCTCTTCTTCACCTGTTACCATAGTGTTCCTCTTCTTCAACGTTTCCTTGTGGTCCCCTTCTTCACCGTAACCATGTGGTCCCCTTCTTCACCTGTAACAAGGGTCCTCTTTTCACCTGTTCCAAGTGGTACTTTTTTACCCTTTTTTTACCCTGTGGGTTTTCTTCTTTTCCCGTAACCCTAGTGGTCTTTTTTCACCGTAACCTAGTGGGCCCCTTCTTCCTGTTACCTAGTGGTCCCCTTTTCAAAATGTTTCCATAGTGGTCCTCTTCCCTGTAACCATGTGGTCCTCTTTTACCCGTAACCTAGTGGTCCTCTTCTTCACCGTTACCTAGTCGTCCTTTCCTCACCTGTTTTCCATTGTGGTCCCCTTTCTTTTCCTGTTAATAGTCGTCCCCTTCTTCATGTTCCATTTGGTTCTCTTCTTCACCCTTAACCATAGTGGTCCCCTTCTTCACCCGTAAACCTAGTTCTCTTGTCCCGTAAACCATGTGGTCCTCTTCTTACTGTAACCATAGGGTCCCCTTCTTCACCCGTTACCGTAGTCGTCCTTCTTCATGTTCCTAGTGGTTTTTCTTCACTGTTACAAAGTGGTCTTTTTTTTCACTGTTAATAGTGTTCTCTTCCCCTTTTGTTACCATATTGGCCCTCTTCTTACCCGTTACATAGTGGTCCTCTTCTTCACTGTAACCATTTGTGGTCCCCTTTTCCCTGTAACCCTATGGGGCCTTTTTCCCTGTTACATGTGGTCCCTTCTTCACCTGTAACCTTTGTGGTCCTCTTCCTTCCTGTAACTAGTGGTTTCCCCCTTCTTCACCGTTCCGTAGTTGTATCTTCTAATGTTACCATAAGGTCTCTTCTTTACCCGTTACCCTAGTTCCTCTTTTTCACGTTACCTAGTGGTTTTTCTTTTCACCCGTTACCATAGTGGTCCTTTCTAAACCTGTTGCCCTGTGGTCCCCGTCTTACCGTTCCATATGGTCCCCTTCTTACCCGTTGCCCTAGTGTTTTTCCTCACCCGTTCCCTGTGGGCCTCTTCTTCACCTATTTCCCCAGTGGTCCTTTTCTTCACTGTTGCCATGTGTTCCCCTTCCTCACCCGTTCCCTGTGGTCCTTTCTTACCTGTTACATAGGGTCTGTTTCACCCGTTCCATAGTGGGCCTTTCTTACCCGTTGCAAAAGTGTTCCTCTTCCTACCAGTTACCCATATTCCTCTTCTTCCCTATTACCCTAGTGGTCTTTCTTCACCCGTTTCCTAGTGGTCTTTCTTCACCCGTAACCATGTGGGCCTTTCTTCACCTATTACCCTGTGGTCCCCTTCTTACTGTTGCCCCTAGTGTTCTTTCCTCACCTGTTTTCTAGTGGTTTTCTTCATGTTGCCCTAGTGGGCCTCGTCTTTACTGTTACCCTGTGGTCCTTTTCTTCACCCGTTGCATAGTGTTCCCCTTTTCCCCACTGTTTTCCATGTGGTCCTTCTTCACCCTTTTTCCATGTGGGCCTCTTTTCACTGTTGCATAGTGTTTTTCTCACCCGTTACCATAGTGGTCTCTTTTTCACCGTTACCCTATGGTCCCCTTTTCCCCCGTAAACCCTAGTGTTCTCTTCTTCACCTGTTACCCTAGTGGGCTCTTTTCACATTACTGCCCCTCCAAAAACCTCGCACATGTAAATGATTACCCCTCCGTTCCCTGCCGTCAGAATCAGGCTAGGGCCACACAGCATAGGATGAAAAACTCAGAGAAAACCAAATCCTAAAACCATCAGAAAACTGAGTTTTTCTCAAGTTCTTGTCAAAAAACGCCCAAATAATGGTCGCTTTTTCAGCAGTTTTAGTTTTTTGTTGCGCTTTTTTGGCAGAGCTTTATGGATGTTTTTGGAGCTGTTTTCAGTCAGTGTAGTAATGTATGCACAATTTTATTCAGCGGAAATGCAGCCAAAAAACTTGAGAAAAAACTCCCAAAACCTGTCCAGTGCTTTACATAGACTTCAATAGTGAGCAGAAATTAGCTGAAAAAAACATTCTGTGGAGACAACAGAACCTTTTTTCTGTCTTTTTTTCAGCGGTTTCAGAAAACGAAAAATGCCCAAAAAAATCCTAAAATTTGTGCAGTAGAGACACAGCCTCAATCTGTAACATCGACAAAAGGGTATAATATACAATCATTCCAGGACCACTACAGCTTTGCTTTTATTCCCTTAGTTCATTAGGAATTGCTTTTAGGTCACTGTAGCGCCAGTAACTTTGATTACCTGCAGCTCAATACAGGAATTCTGGCTGATGCAACAGTCTCTGTTAAAGGGGTTTTGCCACAATTTAATTTCATACCTTCTGCAGCCAGCTCTTCAGCTCTGTATGCTCAGAAGGGGGCGTGTATGATTTGTTTGAATTGCATATCATGTGACCCAGCAGGATGACATCACCAGGCCTGTCCTCTCTGTAGTCAAAGAAAGGTCTGTTTATGTGTAGAACTGTAAGTAGCTACATTGTAGCTCAGAGATACAACTTTTGCCTCCAAGCACAAGAGTCCTCGGTTCAAATCCTTGCAGGAACCAAACCTGTGGATTTCTCTTTATCAATGCACAGACCTGATTGAGGTTTCTTTTTTTTATTTATTTGCACTGTTTGACTAATACTAAGGAGGCACGAGAGACGGAGTAGAGTGACAGCACCTGGGGTTTGAACACTCAGTAGCTGCCTGAGAGGAGAGGTGATGTCTGAGCATGTGCGACCAGGGCTGAGGAGCTCTCACCCCTGGTCGTATCCCCTGGACGAGCTGTAAACAATGGATCACTAGAGGAGCAGCTAAAACAAAAACGGTGCAGAATTTTTAATAATAATAAACGGTGAAAATGTTTGTTATTTAATTTACAAACTTCCCACGTCAATTTTGCTTCGTGGGAAAACCCCTTTAAGTCACATGATCTGCACTCTGATTGGCTAAAAGACACGCTGCTTTTGATGCTGACAGGGAGTCTTTCTCTCTCTGCATTCCTAGGAGACTGACTTTGAACCTCTCATAGAGGCATAGAGAGATTCACTCCCTGGTCACACAACCATGCTGTGTGTTTCAGCAACTCAGAATGCAGGTCACATGACCCAATGGCAGCAGTGAGACATCCTGTATTCAGCTGCAGGTCAGCAAAATGACTGGCACCACTGTGCACCTTAAAATAATTTATAATGAACTAAAGAGAAGAACCTGGAGTGCTCCTTTCATTCCCAGTCTCTCAAAGCCAAAGGACAGATGTAGCAGAGCTGAATATCACATATCCTTGTGTTACTTGTCTTTTTTGTGTGTTTGATAAGTTATCAGTGAATTTATTTGTAGTAACTGATAGCGCTCATTACTGGTTGGGCCTAATGACAAAATGAAAGCAAACACATCTCATGCACAGAAAGCGGCTCGAGGTCAAACGCATAGAAACTGATTCTTTATTGAATTAGTAATGTCAATAAATGTGGTCGGTGATTGTTCATGGATGTGAGAGAACTAAAGGAAATCATGTAATTAGATTGAATGGAGATCACTGGAAACAACATCACGCACCCTCATTGTAAGATGTGTATGTTGTCGGAATGTTTCTCCTCAGAGTTTTGCAGTTTGTTCTTCAGAGCTGAGTTCCTTTTCTACAAAATATCATCCTGCTGCAGACACCCATCGAAAGAAGGCATCTGTGATGAGGTGGATGAGCTCCTATAATCGGATCAAGACTACTTCAAGGTTGTAATATAGCACTTATAGGAATGACATAGGATGAAGCATGCATTGTATATATATATATATATATATATATATATATATATATATATATATATACACAGTAGCTACATACTGGTGGTCCCTATACTGAGGGGCATATAAACTTATATACTGGGGCTATCTATACCTGAAAACCAAAGGGGGGGCTTTATTAATTACATACTGGGGGGTATATACCTAAATTACTTGGGGGCCCATAATATCATAAACCTACTGGAGAGGAATATATACTATATACCTACATAGTGGTGGGTCCTATAACCTATTGGGAGGCATATATACCTCCCTACTGGGGGAATATATATATATACCTACATACTGGGGGCATATATACCTATAATCTACTGGGGGCATATATACTTACATCTTGGGGGGCATATATAGCTATAACCTACTGGGGGCATATATACCTACATATTGGGGGGCATATATCCTAAAAACCCTACTAAAGGGGTTTATATCCCTACACTGGGGGATATATATACCTATAACCTTTTAACTTGTTTTTAAAAAAAAATTAAAAAATAAAATTTAAAAATATATATATATATATAAAAAATTTAAAAATATAAATATATATATATAATATAAAAAGAAAGGGATAGGGATTGCTTTTGTTCTTTTAAAATCTACTCTTTTAGGAATTATTTGAAATCCCCATACCTGGCCACCTGGAATGCCACTGAGCATCACAGAGAATAGGGCGTTTTTTCAAACGGGGACTGGAAACTAGAAGAGAAACTTAATGGTATAGATACCCCGCACAGAAAATTTACATTTCCCCTCAGCACAAAAAAAATTCCTGCTTGTTACTGGTAACAACCCCGATGGTCTGGGGTAAAGAAAGGAGTCAAGCTTCAAAATAAAGCATTTTTTTAAAATAAAAGGGAAAATAAAAATCCCAATACCCAGCAATAAAGGTGAGGGGGGGCCTCTTTTAGGGTCTGTTGGTTTTCCACCATCTTGGAAGATGCCATTTTTTATCAAGGGCAAGTTTCCCAATGGAAAGTTGGTCATGTAGCACCAAAGAAGACCAGAATTGCAAACGGAGCTCTCAAAACAGCATTCCCCTACGGGGTTTTTTCCTCTATTGGGAAAGCACAAAAACCAGGTAAGCATACATTTTTCACCTGTGATTCAAAAACCTTAGTTTATCAGACTTCACTATTGTGCGCCCTCCCTGTCTCCTTCTTTTTTCTACAATTATCTCTTAGATAGATAGATAGATAGATAGATAGATAGATAGATATGAGATAGATGATAGATAGAATGGGTAGATAGATATGAGATAGATAGATAGTATAAAAAATAAAATAGATAGATAGATAGATGATAGATATGGGGAAATAGATAATAGGATAGATAATAGATAGATAATGGGAATAAAATAGATAGTTTAATAGTTTAGATGGGATTTTGGAATGGAATAGATAGATGGGAATAGAAAATTTAGAAAATGATTGATAGATATTGGAATAGTTTGGAAAAGATGTTGGAATGGATAGAATAGGAATGGGATAATAATGTGGGAGGGATAGATAGATAGAAAAATAAAAGATAGTTTGGGATAGTAAAGATTTGGGGATAAGATAGATAGGATATGAAAATAGTTAGGAAGATAGATAGATAGATGGGTTTAAGGAAAATCAGAAAAATACGTAGGATAGATAGATATGATATTAATAATAATGGGAATTAGATAGAATAGTTAGGAGATAGATAGAAAATAAAATAGATAGATAAAAGGATGGATAGATATGGAATAGATAAAATAGATTGGGAAAGGCTAATAGATATGGGATTAGATAGATATGGAAAAGGAAGGTTTAGATTTTGGAATAAGATAATAGAAAGGGTTGATGGATAGATAGATAGATGATAGATAGAATAGTTTGGGGGAAAATAAGTTAGAATAGTTTATAATAGATAATAGTTTAGATAATGTTTATAGAAAAGATAGATATTAGATAGATAGTTTGGGATAAAATAGAATAGATAGATAATTTTAAAAATAGTTTGATAGATGTGGGATTGATAAGATAGATAGATATTGAAATAGATAGTTTGGGATAAAAGTAGAGATAAAATAGTTTAATAAAAGATGGGAAGTTTAGATTAGGGGGAGGATAGATAGATGGGAACAGTTAGATTTGAGATGGGTTTAAGATAGATAGATAGTTTAGGATAGAAAATAGATAGATAGATAGTTTTAAAGAGCGATAGAAAATTAAGAAAATTAGGATAGAATAATTATTTAATAGATAGATAGAAAATTAGATAGTTTAGTTTTAAAATAAAAGAAGATAGATAAAGGGATAAAGATAGAAATAGATAGATAATAGATACGATAGATAGATAGAAAATAAAAGGGGGGGATAGAATAGATAGAAGGATAGAAAAAGGATAAAAATAGATATGGATAGATAGATAAAGAAAATAGATAGATAGATAGATTAGGAATAGATAAATAGTTTCAGATAAAATAGAAGATAGAAAAAGGGAAAAAGATAGATAGATAGATGTTAAAATGGAAGATAAAATAGATAGATAGATAGAAATTAGGATAAAAATGGGTTTAAAAAGATGGGATAAATAGGGGGGGGGGGAAGATAGAAAAGATGTGGGAAAAAATGGATAATAGATTAAGAAAGATAGAAAAAAATAAGATTAATAGAAAATTAGTTTAGATAAAATTGTTGGATGGATAGATAAAAGGGATTAGATGAAAAAATTTAAGAAATTAGATAAATGTGGGATGGATAGATGGTTTTTTTCCAAAGTTGGGATCCCTTTTAAATTTTTTAAAATGGGAGTTGCTTCTCCTTTCTCGTAGCAGGAAAATTTTTGGTCACAATCCATACCCCCCCAATCTGCCCGGACCCCCCTTTTTTTTGGGTTTTCCCCTCAAAACGACTCTTTGTTCCTTTTTTTTTTCCCTTTCAACAACCCAAGGGACTAAAAAATAAATGTTTTTCAATATTTTTTTTGCGGGTTGTTTTTGCATTTTCCCCCGGGGGAAAGGACTTGCCCTATTTCTCAGTATGTTCCATGTCCATCCCTTAAACTGAAATTTAAATTTTCCCTAAATTTTTTTACGAGGACGGACAATATTGCACTTGAAATCACAGACATAATTATGTAGAGTAGGAGATGTCACTAACTGAAGCTCTAAAGTCTTTAAAGGTGATTAGAAACTTGTTTGGTAGGTGGCAAAGAGGAGAAGGTTTTTGTTTGAGTGAAGCTGCAGCTTTCTAATCTAGAGACTTGCCTAAAAAAGCTTCAAGATGTCAGAGCTCAGATATCCATCAACCTCCTATAGCGATGACATGTAATAAAGAAGGAGCACTTGTCAAATTGCCCCCTTTGCTTAAAATTATGGGGAAAACTTGCCGTACTTTGCAAGACTTGTATTTCAATTTGCATGGAGACATTTCTATTTCAGGAAATTGGCTAAGAACCTTCTAGATGCCACCCAGATTTTTGACTTCATAGAAATAACAAATTACACAAAAAAATTTTAAAACAAAATGATTTCGTAAAAAAGAAAAAATAAAAAAAAACCATAAAAACTCCCCTAAGCTTTTGGTTTGCTGTTGCTTGAAAGACCTTAACGTTAATGCCATCATTACCACATGGTAAATACTGTAAAAACACAACCTAAAAACAATGGTGCTTTTATTTAATTCTCCAAAGAAACAGAAGAAATAAAACTATTCATATTTATTACATGCATCTCAAAATAGTGAAAGAATCTTGTTCTAAAACAAAACAAAACCCTCGGGTTTTTATTTTCTATTTTTAACAGGGTCTTAGACCTAACCCCAAAATACTAGGGCACACTGCCT
Organism: Phyllomedusa bahiana; assembly: GCA_025379985.1. Classification (NCBI taxonomy): domain Eukaryota; kingdom Metazoa; phylum Chordata; class Amphibia; order Anura; family Hylidae; genus Phyllomedusa; species Phyllomedusa bahiana. Next base: position 15,410 of record JAODAL010010752.1, on the reverse strand, counting down.
TAGCCTACTGGGGGGACATATATATCTATATACTGAGGGGCACACATGCCTATAGCCTACTGGGGGGACATATCTATATCTACATACTGAGGGGGCAAATTCCCCCTTTAAAACAAGGGGATGTAACCTATTGACGAGATGTGAATACCTACAAACTTGGAGGCCCTATAACCTCGGGGGGCTTAAATGGGGGGATATATACCTAAACCTCTTGGGGGCATTTTAAAAGTATTCACAAAAACGGAACACCCCCCACATTTTGGAAATTTTGTATCAATCTTTTCTGGGACAACACGAAGAATGAACTTTGAACAATGTAAAGTATCGTGAAGCTTGTATAAATGTAAATTTTTTGGCCCCCTCAAAATAACGCAGCACGCAGCCATCAATGTCTAAACCGCTGGTAACAAAAGTGAGTACACTCCTAAGTGACAACAAAAGTGAGTACACACCTAAGGGAAAATGGACAAGTTGTGCCCAAATTATCTATATTTTGTGTGGCCACCATTATTTTCCAGCACTGCCCTAATTTCTCTGGGCCTGGAGGTTCACTAGATTCCCGCAGATTGCAGCCACTGGAACTCCTCTTCCCACCCTCCTGAGGACATCACGGAGCTGGAGGATGTTAGAGACCTCTCGCTCTTTAGCAAGGCAATGGTTGTCTTGGAGGTGTGTTTGGGGTCATAATCATGTTGGAATACTGCTCTGCGGCCCAGAAGGGTGGGGTCATGCTCTGCTTCAGTATGTCACAGTACATGTTGGCATTCATGGTTCTCTCAATGCACTGTAGCTCCCCACAGCCAGCAGCACTCATGGAGTCCCAAACCATGACACTCCCACCACCATGCTTGATTGTAGGCAAGATACACTTGCCTATATACTACTCCCCTGGTTGCCACCATAAACACTTGGCACCATCTGAACCAAATAATCTTGGTCTCATCAGAGCACAGGACAGGGCTCCAGTAATCAATTTCTTTAGTCTGCTTGTCTTCAGCAAATTGTTTGCAGGCTTTTTTGTGCATCATCTTTAGAAGAGGCTTCCTTCTGGGAACACTAACAAATGACATGACACCGGGGAGGGAAAATGGCAAATTGGGCACAAATTTTCCATATTCAGTCAGGTGTGTACTCACTTTTGTTGCCAGTGGTTTAGACACTGATGGCTGTGTGTTGCGTTATTTTGAGGGCACACCAAATTTACATTCTTATATAAACTGTTCACTGACTACTTTACATTGTATCAAAGTGTCATATCTATAGTCCAGCCCCATGAAAAGATATAATATTTACAAAAATGTGAGATACTGTACCTATAACCTACTGGGGGGCATATATACATACATACTGTGAGACATATATACCTACCTACACACTTGAGGGCATATATACCTATAACCTACTGGGATGCATATAATTTATTGGTGGGACATATATAGCTACATACTAGTGAGTCCTATAACCTACTGAGGGGCATATATATTTATATACTGGGGGGGAAATATACCTATAACCTACTGGTGGGCATATATACTTATAAGCTACTTGGGGGCAGATATACATATAACCTACTGGAGGACATATATACCTACCCTCATTCTGGAGAGCATATATATCTATAACCTACCGGGGAGGAATAGATATCTATATACCTACATACTGGTGGGTCATATAACCTATTGGGGAGTATATACCTACTTACTGGGGGAACATATATACCTACATACTGGTTGGCATATATACCTATAACTTACTGAGGTCATATATATATCTACATATTGGGGGAAGATATACCTATAACCTACTGGAGGCATATATACCTACATAGTGGGGAGCATATATACCTATAACCTACTGGGGGAACATATATACCTACCAACTTACTGGGGGAACCCATATAACTACTTACATACCTGGGGGCCCTTTATAACTAACCTACTGTGGGACTAATATATCCTACCAACCTAGCCCTGGGAACCTATATACATAGTATGGTTAAAAAAGACTTATGTCTATCAAGTTCCACCAAGGGTGGGGAAATATGTGTATGAAGAGAAGGGGATAGGACATTTTTAAACTTAGTTTCCCCTACTGATGAAGACTTGGAAACCATAAGGCAAGAACCTGCCCTAAATGAATATTTAATTTCTGCTCCCAAAATTGCCATCAGACTGGATCTAGAATTTTAAATGGCTACATACGTATTAATATTCTTTAGGTTCAGGTGGTTATTTTTCTTGAACCCCTCAACTGTTCCTGCTGTGTCCAGCCTATCAGGCAGCTATTCCACAGATTCTCATGGTGAAGAAGGCTTTTCTCTTCTGGACATTGATTTATTTATTTTTTTTCCAGACAAAGGGAATATCCTCTTGTCTTTTGAGGGGGGTTTACATGAAATATTTTTTCCCCATATTTTTTGTAGGGACCATTTATGTATTTAAATAAATTAATCGTGTCCCCCCGGAGCCGTCTTTTCTCAAGACTAAATAAGTTCAATTCTACTAACCTCTCCTCATAACTAAGATGCTCCATCCCCCTTATAAGTTTGGTTGCTCGTCTTTGCACTCTTTCATCCTTTCTATAAACTGGAGCCCAGAAGTGTTGCGTTAAACACATCTGCCCTCTGGTTCATTTTGGTGATGAGCTTCTGCATTTTAATATGTCCGTCTGCCTTTGCACACTTTTTTAGCTGATGTTCACCTATCACATCCATGGCATGTGGTTCTCTGTAGCTTCCATATTGCTTATTCGCAATAGCCTTATTTGTCCACCTATGATGTGCTTTCACCACAGCAGTACGAGAACAGTTCACAAACTATGCCGTTTCAGAAGTTCCACCACCTCCGTTAGCTAAGCCCTTTTTGCTGATGCCACCATCAAGAGGACCATGTGATAAAGCAACTGCTTAATTACTCTTGACAAGGTGCAAGTTATGGCAATCATGAGCTTGAGCTATTCTGGGTTTTTTTGTCGATATTTACTTCATCTGTGGAACCATTAATCTAAGTATGATCCATCCACATCTTGAAGTAAGCAACCACACGATAGTATCACTTTTAAGTAGTATACTTTGATGAAGACTGACGAAGCAAAAACAGAGGATAATTAACTCTCAAGGGTTCTGTTTCTCCTTTTGGATAATACCAGCTGACGTAGGAAGTCTTACAGGCCAGGCAATGCTCCCTGGGAAAAAGGTATGTAAATTAGCTCTCCTCCAGTAGGAAAAAGCCTGTCTCTCTAGCGGCATCTATGGGGGGGAGCTACACTGTAAGTCAATGTATAATGAGCCTAACAGCATCTCTAAGGATACTACTCTCCTTTACAAGGAAGAGACTCACCTGTAGGCAGGTATGTCAGTGCAAGGTAGCATGAAGAGCTTCATCAAAGTCCTTTAACTTTGCCAACCAATACCCTGCTCTTTACTGATGAGGAGCAAGATCAGTGATTCGTCTTATACTGTGGTAGGTTAATACCCTTAGTCATATTGGAAAGCTTATTAAAGGGTCGGTCATTGACTAGTAGGGATGCTACCTCCAATAGATGCTATTATTGAGTAAACTTTCTTCCCTCTGCAGGAGAGCTAATTTGCATATATGCTAATTACCTGATGTAGTATTAATAATATATTTTGCCGCTTGTAATGGAGAAGCAAATTATGGGCAATTTACATTTAAAAATAGTAATTACTGCACTAACTTTTTCAATCAGCGCACTTCATAAATTGAGTCTATTAGCAATTTGCTTTTTACGGATCTCCCTAGTCAGAGCATATGGTAGATCAGGAAGCCCCAGGTCGTCTCTAAATGAACATTTTCCAAAGGAGACCCTCTTACATTTAATATTTCTTTTTAACACCAACAGAGACATCACTGGTATCTCCAAACACTATGGAGCAGAGGTGGATACACACTGTAGAGGGCCCCTGTACAGTATATAGGGCTCTTGTGATCCCCTCTTTCATCATTGAATACCCCTCATGTTTAAAATTCACCTGTAATTGTTAGCCATGAGTTTCATTAGTTCAGATCTTTAGATTTCATCTGACAGACAGTAAAACTGCTATAAAGGAGCGTTACGACCATAGTGTTAGCATAGAACAAGAGTATGCCATTAAAGTCTGATAAGTGAAGGTCCCACCTTTGGGACCTGAAATCTATCTCAGGAATGGGCTACCAAAAGTGTTGGCTCAGAATGGAGAGACCCAGTCGGGTTTGCATACGAATCTCCATTCTGTTCTATGGGGGCCCCCTTAGAAACAGTTGAGGGGTGTTTTAAAGGCGTCTCCAGAACCCCCCATAAAAAAGAATAAGATTTTTGAGCTCAAGCAAAGGGCTTTTCCCATTTCTACGCTGACAATTTCAGAAAACCCATTTCTAAACATGGGTTGGGGGTCCCAGAATTTTAATGGCATACTTTTATCCTTTTGGGTTTAAAAACCTCAACGGGGTGGGGTGAGAACTATTTTTTTTAAGGTACAGGGGGCCCCTTTACCTGCTGGGATGTGTGAAACCTATCCCCGGGTTGCCCCAAACCCAAAAGTCTCCCCAGCTAAAAGGAAAAAATGTAAATCTGGGTTTTTACCCCGGGTACTGAAAGCCGGAGTAAAATGCACCAAATTTAATAAGGTCCATGCAACTTAAAAAAAAAATTGACTTAACTTTAACAAAAAAAAAATCTTTTGGTGCCAAAAAATCAAAAATCAAACGCCTGGAAACGAGCTTTTTTGGGGGTAAACCTATTCATCCACAGGAGGTCGTGCCCCCAAAAAACTTTTAAAACTTTTTTTTCGGCCCCAAACATAAAAGAAAATGCAAACAGAAAAAATTTAAATGATGTTTGCACAAACAAATTCTGCAACCCTTGGGTTGGAAAAAAATGTATAAATGAGGCCCGCCCAAATTTAATTTGTCGATCTCGTTTTCGGGGTAAAAGGGCCCCCTGAATGAATGAAAGGGGTTTTTTTGTGCTTTCCCTTTAAATGGTGGGGTAAATTTTTGACCCCCCAAAGGGGCCTTTTGTTTGGCGCAAATGGAATTTAGACGCATAAGTAATGCCCCAAGACTTTGGTAAAAAAGGGGCATAAAAAGGCTGAAAAAAAAGAAAAAAATCATTGGGAAATAGCATGCAGTGATAGAAAACTATGGTACTGATCCGCTTGGGGGCCCAACAGGCCCAGCAATCCCTTGCGAGCTGGGCTCTTGCTGAAATGTAAAAAAAAGGGTGAGAGAAACCCAAAATAAATTTCAAATTTAATGTATTAAAAAAATTGTGAAAAATTGAAAAAACCCGAACAATATAATCATGTGGTTATTTAATAAAAAATTTAAAGTTTTACATTCTTTAATTTTAAATACATTTTATTGGAGATGTTTTATTTTTTTTGGGATTTTTATTTTTTTTTTATATTCTTTTTTAATGATTACATTTTTTAAATTAAAAAATTTAAATAATTTAAAATTTTCTATAGTTTGATAATTTTTCAAAAATTTAATTTTTTAAATTATTGCACGGGGGGAATTAAAATATTTGGACATTTTTGCCCCTTTAAACAGCAAACCCAAAGCTCCATTTTTCGCCTCCTCGGGCCTCAGGCAGAGCACATTGACATAGGGCTGTTTCCGAGCAGTGGCCCCCTATTTTTTGGCCGAACCTTTTTTATACATGAAACTAATTATTACCAAGTTTTGGTCCCGACCCCCCAAAAACCCCCCCAGAGCGCCCCCTCATGTTGGGGATCATTAGAAAAGTGTTGAGCCCTTACAAAAAACAATGCCCCCCTAACAAACTTAAAAAGGGTGGCATTAGACAACGTGGGCCGTTTCATTTTTGGCGCATTTCACCCCCCAAAAAAGGGTAAAAACCCCATAAATCCCCGTAACATGTCCCCCTTTGGGTGTAAAACTAAGTGTTTTAAAGGGGTTAGTACATCCCCCATATCTATTTAAACAATGACTTTTTATATTGACTTAAAGGAAGGGCAAAAGGGGCCAATCTCCCAGTGTCTCCACCCCGTAAGAGCCTCAGACTATTGTCACGGATCACGCCGTGGCCCCTGCCTTGGACCGCGGTCGTGTCCGCGCCCCTGTGTCTGGGTCCGCTGTGGCTCCCTGTGCGGGACTTACAGCGGCAGTCTCTGTGTGCTCTGTACCTGCTCCTGCTGCTCAGCGCTTCTCGCCTGGTCCTGCTTCCACACGTGTCCATCCTCTGTGGCTTCCCCAGCGTGTGTGCGCACCCCATAGGGCGCGCGCGCGCCAGCCTGCGGACATTTATGCACACAGTGCTCCTGCTTCCTGCCTGTGACCTGTGACCCTTGCTTTTTTAAGGAACTTCCTCCCTGGAATCGGAGTAAGTTCGTTGTTGTTCTTCCATAGAGCTAGACCTCTGCTGTTGAAGCTCCTGCTGAGTTAACCCCCGGGTTTCCAGTGTGTTTGCTGAAGCTTCTGCTGAACGTCTGCATTACCCCCGCGCTGTCCCCGCGCACCTGGTTATCTGCTGGTTTTCCTGGACATCTTACCTGCTGAACTCCTGTCGCTGCTCCAATCAGCAACACCTGCTGATACCTGGCTTCTTGGCTAGTCCCGTTACCATCCTGGGACTGTGCTTCCGTTTAACAGCTACAGCATCCGTTTATCCGTCACCTGTGTCCTGCACTTCGAATACTCACCGCGAGTATTACCATCTCTGCCCGCGGTGGGCCCTGAGGATCCCCTTTACCAGGGCTTATTTGTTTTGGGCCCCCAAAAACTTTTAAAGTACAAACGATAAAAAGGGAAAACCCCCCGGAGGGGCTCTGCCTGACCGGTTTAGCTGTAATAAACCCTCAGGGCACGCACCTGTAGCAACCTTCCAGAAGCTAAAAAATTACCGCCGTCTGGATGAAGCACCACGCCACTTTTGCTACCTGCATTATCTCCCCCTCCTGCTCCCAATGCCGGTCCCAGCCTGCACCTCCCTTCCCCTCCCCCGTTCCCCCCTTACATGTTGCGGTTTAATCAACCATTTACCATACATTTCGAGGTCCGGCACACCATTTCCCCGTCCGATAGAGCCAAGGTGGCCTTAAACATCACCCTGCCCCAAGGTAAACCCGGCCTTTGGCCTACCCCTCGGGGAGAGAGGGGACCCGCTGACAGGGGAAAACCAAAAATTTTTGGGTCCCCTTTCCCCCGGGAAAAATTTTTAAAACACCCGGGTCAATACCTTGCGGCATCTGCTCTGCAACGTCCCTGTAAAGGGCCGAACCCTCTGTGGGCCAATTTTCCAATCCGGTTTCTACCCGGTTTGGAACTGGGTTTGGAAAAAACGGGGGCCTTTTTGGCAGCCTTTGGGGGGCCCCCGGCTGGGCGCATAAAGGGGATGAACGGCTGGTCGGGACCTACCTATTTAACCTGGATGACCCTTTGCTCTACTACCAAAGTCGCATCCTTTTTTGCTGAAATAGAGCTAGAGCTTCCCCAGCACCCAACGCCCGCTCCCCCTCGCAAGCCCTTGCCTCGCCTTGTCCCGGGCACCCCCAAGTCGCCTCACCGGGCACCTCGTTCCCACAAGATTTTCCCTTTATGGGTGAATCACCCCGGGGGGGGGGTGGGGGGGGGTTTGGGGGGGGGGTTAATGGGGGGGGGGGGGGGGGGGGGGGTTTTTTTTAAAAAAAAATAAAAAAAAATAAAAAAGGGGGGGGGGGGGGGGGGGGGGGGGGGGGTTGGGGAAAAAATTTTTTGGGGTTGGGGGTGGGGTTTTGTTTTTTTTTTTTTTTGGGAAAGGGTAAAAAAAGATGGGGGTGTTGAATCGGTTAAATTGAAATTTTTTTGGTATAAAAAAAATAAAAATTTTTTTGGGGGGGGGGGGGATTTTTTGAAAAAAATTTATAATATTGTGGGGGGGGAAGGGGTTTTTTTGGGTTTTGGGAAATTTTTTTGAAGAAAAAATGGGGGGTTTTTTAAAAAAAGGGGAAAAAAATTTGAAAATTTTAAGGGGGATTTTAAATTTGGAAAAATAAATTTTTTAATAAGAAGTTAAAATGAGACATTTTTTTAAAAAGTTTTTATTTAAAAATGATTTTAAAAAGTTGGGGCCTAAAGGGTTTAAAGCCCCAAAAGCCCAATTAGTTTGGAAACGGGTAATTTCTCCATGGGGCGAGCCATGCCCTTTCTCGCTCCCCTAAATTTTTCCCATCCTGGCACCCTCGCCCACCCTTTTCCCTGCCCTTTTTCGCTGAAAGCCTAAAGAAAACCCCCTCAAGCGCAAGAAGAGCCCCCTGGTCTTAAAGACACCTCTTTTCCCCTCCCACCCCCTCCCCCTGTCCCTGTTTTTTGGCTTCTGCCCCCCAGGTTCAAAAAGGGAACCCGGGAAACTCTCTGGACACCTCCTCTAAAAGACAGTTTCCTGGGATACCGGGGAGGAGGTGGAAAAGGGGGGGTACTTTCACATCACGCCGGGGCCCGGGGCCCTTTTGGGACCGCGCGGCCCCGCTCCCCTGTGTCTGGGTCCGCTGGGCCCTCTCTGTGGGGGGTTTTACAGGGGAGTCCTGTGTGCTCGAAACCTTTTTTTCCTTTCGCTCAGCGCTACCGCCTGGTCCTTTTCCATGTGTCCGTCCTCTGTGGCTTCCCCAGCGTGTGTGCGCACCCCATAGGTGTTGGGTTTCCCTAAGCAGACCTTTTGCTGCTGAAGCTGCTGCCCCCCTTTTAACCCCCCGGTTTTTTCCCTTGGGGTCTGCTGAAGCTTCCCGCTGAAAAGCGCATTACCCTTTCGCTGTTTCCCCCAAACCCGGGTTTTCTGCTGGTTTTGACATTACCTTTCTTAACTCCCTGTCGCCCCGCACCACTCACTTTTACTGCTGATAAAATGGGTTCTTTTGGGTATCCCGGTTTCCATCCTGGGGCTGTGCTTCCCCTTTTAAAAAGCTACCCGCCCTCCGTTTATCCTCACCGTGTCCGCCCCTTTTTGGGTACTCCCGCGAGTAAATTTCCCCTCTGCCCCGCGGTGGGCCCTAAGGATCTCCTGACCTGGAGTTTCGGCTTTGCCCGGGCCCAAAAAAGTTTCAACTATTAGGCACGTTTATTTCTTCATTTTTGGGTGGTTTTTAGAATCCTGTCACAATTGGACTACTGTACTGATTATTTAATATATCGTCGCTGTTTAGTGTAATATCATCTGCAGGATTGTTTTGTAGCTTGAGTTAATTTCTCTTTTCCCCAAAAACCACAGGAAGCCATAATGTTTACTCCAGAGCTCTTACAGCCCTTGATCTACTGTGTTCTCAACATGGTTGTCCATTAGCTCAACTACTGGAAATAGAATAGTAGAACATTATTCTATGGGGCAAACATAAGCCAAAATGATCTCCTTGTGGTATGCTTGAGGAAATGATCCCATGCTCCATTGTTAACTTTGCTGTTATCAAATTTCAAAACACAGGGGGGGGATATTAAAATATTAAAGGCCTCATGCAAAACCCCAAACAATTTCCGAGTTTTCCAATCTCATCACAGAGCACCCCTTATGTCTCTATAAAGAACCCCTCAAATTTAAATTTTTTCAAAAGAAATGTTTTTATTTTTTCATTTACAAGCAAACTTTTAACAAACAAGGAGCTGCTTTAGGGTGACCGGGGACCCCCTTACTTACTGCACCCAGTGAAGCTATGTCCGACACTGGCATATGATTAATAAGATTTAATAGGGTTTTTTGGGTTTAAATCCTTTCCCTAAAAAAAGACCCTAGTGACAAGTAATTAGTTTCCCAAGTAAAACCCTTCCCAAAAAAGGGTTTCTGCTAAATAAAAGATCCCATTTTGGGGTACTCCCCGTGGACTGTTTGCAGGGAAAAATCCAAAAATGTCATATAAAAATATTAAATTTAAAAAAAAAGAAAAAAACCCATTTAAAACCCAAAAAAAAAGAAAAAAAAATAAAAACCCCAAGGAAAAAATTTTTCCCCCCCCGGGGAACCAACCCCAATAAAAAAATAGGGTTCTTATTGCCCCCCTTTTCCGAACCACAAAAAACCCCAATTGGCCCCTTTTAAAACCCCCCCTTAGTTTGTGTTTTTTGGAAGAAATTTTTTTAACCCCGGTTCCCGAAAATTGTTTTTTTAGTTTTTAAAACCCCGAATTTTTTACCCCCCTTTTGGCCCCCCCCCCCTTTTTTTCCAAAATTTTTGCCCCCCCTTTCCCCCCCTTTAGTTTTTTGGCCCGGGCCCCCAAAGCCCCCCCCAATTTTATTGCCCCCCCGATTTAAACCCCCCGGGGGGGGGGCCCGGGGAGAAAAATGGGAGAAAGGGTTTCAAAAAAAAAAAAAAAAAAAAAAAGGGGGTTCCCCCACCAGTTTGGGGGTGTTTTGTTTTGGGGGGGTTCCCCCCAATTTTTAGCCTTGGGGTAAAATCAATGACCGTCTTAAGGGGTTTGGGCACTGTAAATTTTCCCGTTGAATGCCATTTCCAAACCCTTTCTCCTGTATGAACACAATGCGTCCCCTGGTCTTTTTTGCCACAGGCAGAAACACCATTTTAAAAAGGATTTAAAACAGGAAAAGCTGCAAATGAGATTTCTCGGGAGGGGGGGGGGACAGAAAAATTTGGGAATTAACACAGCCCTAGTTAGGGGGGTTATGTTTTTGTAGAGATATTCCATAGAAAATTTTCTGTTTCTAAAACCCATTTGGCCCCTTTTTCAAAAATTTTAGGGATTTTTAAAAACACGTTGATTTTTTTGGGCTTTGGGGTACAGTTTTTTCAATAAAAAGCCCGTGAACAAATCTTGACTTTTTTAATATTTATCCTATTTGTCCTATTTAAAAAAAATCTTGTTTTAAATAGTGATTTCTTCTTGCTAATTTTATTGAGTGTCCGAATGGTAATTTTTGATGCTTTTGAGGTCGTGCTGTGTCACGGATGCCCCTGCGACCCTCGTCCCGGGTCGCAGGCGCATCCGTGCCCCGCTACCGAGTGGCGCTGCGACCCGCATGTCGGGTCGCAGGCACGCTCGTTCCCCTGCCTGTCCCACGGCTATTTAAACCCGACCACGCTCCTGTTTGCGCCTCTGTCCCGCGGCTCCGCTCCCTAGGGCGTGCACACGCCGGCAGTGTTAAATTTAAAGGGCCAGTGCACCGGTAATTGGCTATTGCCGGGTGCTGCCCCTATTTTAGCCAGCCTCTTCCTAGTGACCTTGCCGGATCTTTAGTGCCATTAGCCCATAGAGAAAGCGTTCCTAAGTCTTGTCTGATTACCGTGTACCGTACCGTTGCTTCCGTTCCTCGACCACGATTCTTGCCGTCTGCCCTGATCTTCTGTCTGTCCATGACTACGAACCTGCCTGATGATTTTGTACCATGCTACACCTCAGCTGCCTCCGCAAGCAAGTCACGTCAGGGGTAGCGACCTGGTAGACTCCCGCCGCAGCAAGTCCATCCCGCTTTGCGGCAGACTCTGGTGAAAACCGGGCCCTACTTAGATTCCGCTCCGGGCGTGGCTTACACCATCGCTTGCGGTGGTCCAGAGGATCCACTATCTCCGACCGTGACAGTAAAATCCGGCCACGGATCCCGCCAAGGTGTCTTTACCGAGCATCTCCAACGTCAAGCAATCGAAACAGATCACGCAGCAAGCGCAGCAGCTCGACCAGCTTTCCACTATGATGCAGCAGCTCATCGCCACTCAGCAGCAGCAGTCGGCTGCGGTGGCCTCTCCTGTGGCAGTCGCTCCAGTCAGTCCTAAACTCCGGTTGTCCATGCCGACAAAGTTTGACGGGGACCCATAGGCCTGCAGAGGCTTCATCACCCAGTGCTCCCTTGATGTGAAACTTATGGCTGGTCAGTTCCCTTCGGAAAGATCCAAGGTGGCCTTCGTGGTCAGTCTCCTCTCAGGAAAAGCCCTGGCCTGGGCAACTCCACTCTGGGATCGAGGCGATCCGGTCACTGTGGACCTTGCAACATTTCTACTGGAGTTCCACAGTGTCTTCGAAGAGCCTGCCCGCGCTTCGTCTGCTGAAACCGCCCTGTTGAACCTGCAGCAGGGGAACTCCTCCGTAGGTGACTACTCCGTCCAATTCGACACATTAGCATCAGAGTTGGCATGGAACGATGCTGCATTGTGCGCCACATTCAAGAAAGGCCTCTCCAGCCAGATTAAGAATGCTCTCTCCACCCGGGACCCTCCGTCTTCATTAAGTGAGCTCATCAATCTGGCAACTTGGATTGATATCCGTTTCAAGGAGAGACGTGAGGAGCTCCGCCAGGAGCAGGAACCGGTCCGTACCCGTCGTCCACCTGTGTTGCGCCGGTGTTTCTACGGCCTCCACTGCCTACTTCCCAGCCAGCCGTGGAAGAGGCCATGCAAGTGGATAAAAGCCACACCTGCCCCGCAGAAACTTAACCGACTGCGTAAGGAGGACCTATTTTCTCTACTCGGCAGCCTGAACATCCCTCAGAGGTTGCCTGTCCTCCACAGTGCCCCGGGAACGAGCGCACCAGGCTACGTAGGAGGGGCGTCCCTAAGGGTGTGCAGTTCCTCTCCTCGTCTGAACATACCCGTCCTGGTCAGCACTGAAACTGGGATCCACTTCCAAGCTTCAGCATTCTTGGACTCTGGTTCAGCTGGAAATTTCTTGGACGCCGCCCTGGTTTCTCAACAAAATCTTCCCGTGGTTCCCCTGGAGAAACCTCTGGCCATATCCTCCGTCAGTGGGGAGATCCTCAGCGATCCAGTCCGGTACCGTATTGAGCCTTTGTCCCTTCAAAAGGGAGCACTTCATAAGGAGAGACTTTCGTTTTACGTGTTACCCCGGTGTTCCTCGTCCATCCTACTGGGCCTTCCGTGGCTGCAACGCCATTCTCCGCTACTCAACTGGCAGATGGGCAAAGTCCTGCAATGGAGATCAGAATGTCAGTCTCGCTGTTTGGTGGCACCTCGCCTGGTGCTTACCGCTTCTCTTGTATCGTCCAAGCCTCTAGCGGGTCTTCCCGCTCAGTATGAAGAGTATGCTGATGTCTTCTCCGAGAAGCAAGCCAAGTCCTTGCCTCCTCATCGTCCCTATGACTGCCCTATAGACCTTCTACCCGGAACATCTTCTCCACGGGGCAGGGTCTACCCTCTATCTGTGCAGGAGACCCTGGTGATGTCCGCCTACATCAAGGAGAATCTCCAGAAGGGGTTTATTCGGAAGTCCTCCTCTCCTGCTGTTGCCGGGTTCTTTTTCTTAACGAAGAAGGATGGATCCCTGCGTCCATGTATCGATTACCGTGGTCTAAACAAAATCACCATAAAGAATCAATACCCCTTGCCACTGATTACCGAGCTATTTGACCGGCTCTGCGGAGCATAGATTTTCTCCAAACTGGACCTACGTGGAGCCTATAACCTGATTCGAATTCGGGAGGGAGACGAGTGGAAGACAGCCTTCAATACTCGCGATGGGCACTTCGACTACTTGGTCATGCCCTTTGGTCTTTGCAACGACATATTCCGGGACCTACTCTATTCCTGTGTCGTTGTCTATCTGGACGACATTCTAATTTTCTCCTCCGATCCGGAATCCCACGTCAGCCATGTACGTCAGGTCCTTCAGCATTTGAGGGCTAACCGCCTCTACGCCAAACTCGAAAAATGTCTGTTCCATCAGCAAAGCCTTCCGTTCCTCTGCTACATTATTTCGGACACGGGCCTGCAGATGGATCCTGCCAAATTTTCTGCCGTCCTGCAGTGGCCAAGACCCGTGGGCCTCCGAGCCATACAAAGATTCCTGGGCTTCGCCAAATATTATAGACAGTTTGTGCCGACTTCTCCTCACTGGTGTCTCCTATAGTGGCTTTAACAAAAAAAGGGCAGTAATTTCTAGGTTGTGGCACCAGCCGCGGAAGAAGCTTTCCTCAAGCTGAAGTTTTGCTTTCGCCTCGCCCCGGTTTCTCACACGACCGGACACAGAAAAACCCTTCTTTTTGGAAGTCGATGCCTCCTCGGTGGGAGCTGGAGTTGTACTTTCTCAAAAGGGCCCCAATGGCAAGACCTTCAAATGTAGTTTTTTTCCTCAAAAACTTTTTCTTCTGCTGAGAGAAATTACGCTATCGGAGACCGAGAATTACTGGCCATCAAGCTAGCCCTAGAAGAATGGCGCTATCTTCTGGAGGGGGATTGACACCCGGTCAATATTTACACCGACCACAAGAATCTCTTATACCTCCAGACGGCCCAGCGTCTAAACCCGCTCCAGGCGCGATGGTCTCTATTCTTTTCCAGGTTCAACTTCCTGATTCATTTTCGCCCCGCGGAGAAAAATGTCAAAGCTGATGCTCTCTCCTGTGCCTCTGATGTGGTAGGAGACGAACTAGCCCCGTGGCATATTATCTTCACCGAGAGGCTAATCTCTGCTGCCCCCATAGAATTGCAGCGTATCCCTCCGGGCAAGAATTATGTGTGCCCGGTCCTATGAAAGAAAATACTGCATTGGGGACATTGTTCTCGAGTGGCAGGATGCCCGGGAGTGAAGAAATCTGTCTCTCTTATCTCCCGTTTCTACTGGTGGCCAAAGACGTTCGTGATTTTGTGGAGTCGTGTACCTCGTGTGCCCGCAACAAGTCCTCCCACCTCAATCCGGGAGGTCTGCTGCAGCCACTACCTATTCCCGATTGTCCCTGGACCCACGTGGCCATGGATTTTTTTATGGACCTCCCGCCTTCCTCTGGTAACACCGTGATCTGGGTTGTCACGGATCGTTTTTCTAAAATGTCCCATTTCGTTCCTCTGCCTGGTCTACCCTCTGCCCCTCGTTTAGCCAGCATATTTTTCAAGCATATTTTTCGGCTATATGGGCTGCCCCGCCACATTGTCTCTGATCAGGGGGTTCAATTTGTTTCTAGGTTCTGGCACTCCCTCTGTAACCAGCTACAAGGAAAATTGGATTTCTCCTCGGCCTATCACCCTCAATCCAACGGGCAGGTGGAGAGGGCTAACCAGACATTGGGCGCCTATCTGCGGCACTTCATTTCTGCACGTCAGGACGACTGGGCCAATCTGTTACCCTGGGCAGAATTTTCTTATAATTCGTTAACTCCGAGTCTGCCCGGTGCCCGCCCCTTTTTCATTGTCTACAAAGGGGACATCCCCGCCCACCCCTCCCCTTCTCTGTGCCCTCGGAGGTCCGGCGTGAAGATTTGGTCCAGAACCTAACCACCATTTGGAACCAGACACGCCAATCTCTACTCCGGGCTTCCGCTCGTAACAAGATACAAGCTGACAGGAAGCGAAGACCTTCTCCCACCTTATCTCCGGGTGACAAGGTGTGGTTGTCGGCAAAGTATATCCGTCTCAAGATCCCTGGTTTTTAAGCTTGGTCCCCCGGGTTTTTGGGACCGTTCAGATGCTTGAAACGCCTAACCAGTGGCATACAAGCCCCCTTTCCCCCCACTTGCGGGGCCCGAACC